>WYDF02322669.1:0-14345 GCA_009867245.2 Adranes taylori
AAACTAAATAAAACTAAAAAAAAAAACAGAACAAAAAAGTTTTATATAAAAATCTATAATACTTTTTTATACAAAAGAGAGAAAAAAAAAAATATATATATATATATATATATATATATATATTCAATTAAATATTAGTAACAAATCAAATGCCAATATATGGTTAAATGAAATAAACGGTATTCAAGCGGTTTTATATTAAACGGTACAAAAACATAACAAAGCAAAACGGCGCATAGCATAACGGCAGCGCATAATCATAAAAACGGCGCTTAGCAAAAATAAAAGCGCTGTCGGTGAAGCGAAACACAAATGCGATGATTAAATAATACGGAAAGCAGCGGGAAAATGGCGGTAAGTTTAAGCACACAATATGAATAGTAGAAAGGAAGGAATCATAGGATAATACTATGGGCACGTAACGCCGCAGTAAGAACTGCCGTCACTGTATGCCAAGTGACTACTATTAGCTTATTATATATGCAACGCAGCATAAAGAACTGACGTGACAGTCTGATTAGTAGTATACACTTTAGTTAGGAAAAGGTAAACACTACAAGGGCGTAACGCTGCAATATGAACGGACGTGGCTGTAATACTAGTGGTATACACTTTAGTATATAGGAGATTGGTGGAAAGAAAAAGATAGGATGAAAATAAAACTATTTAACACATGCAACACAATAATACACTGTAAACGGTGTAAGTTATATAATATGGCTTACCAAAACGCTTCGCTGCTGGCGATTGTCGCTGATCGCTACTGGCTGTATCTGAACTAGTTGCCGCTTTCTCTCGAGCTCGAAGACAGGAATTAACTATAAAATACTTAATGCGGGCCTATTTATAAGCTAGGAGCCAACTTAATGTCTCACGACCCACCACGAAATGTGTGGAAGCATACACACATCACGTTGTGACTCGCTAAGGACTCCATAAGAATCAGCGCCATCACGGGAGTTTAAATTATAGCGTTATAATATGTTATACGCGGAGAGCAGAAATTAAAAAATGTGATATACATATTCTATCGGTATGGGCACCAGCGATCAGCGACAATAAATTCATGTACCCTTACGTACGTTAACACATGTAGGGACGGGCAAGGATCATCTCTCTTTCTAACCTATATACTAGTATCTCTCTCCTGTCGTTTCCTCAGTGCCTGAGGTTCGTGATCTTAAACACGGTTGACTAAGTCTCTCCACTGGTCTCTGTCGTCGGCGCTCCTAAATGCCCCGTAGAAGGTGGTGTTCAAAGCTTGCTGTATTTGGTCCGACCATCTCATTGGTGATCTTCCACGGCTTCTCTTTCCTTGCACATCTCCTGACACGATCAACCTTTCCAAATTTTTTCGCGTTCCCTTTTGGCTATATGTCCAAAGAATTCCAAAATTCTCCTCAAACAGATGTCAGATAATCTTCTTTTAATTGTTAATTCTTCAATAGTAGAAACGTTCGTCCTGTGCGCCGTCCATGGATTCGGAGCATCCGCCTCCAGCACCACATCCGAATGCGTCTATCTTGTTATTTTCTGCTTCCCGGAGGACCCAGGTATCAGCGCCATAGAGAAAGATCGAAAAAATCAGACTTTGGACCAGCCTACTTTTGAAACTATTTGTGATTGAGCGGTCCTGCCATACCCGCGTCAGTCTTCCCATTGTGCATTTTGACATATTTATTCTATGCTCAATTTCAGCTTTGCAGGCGCCATCACTGCTAACGATAGATCCCAAGTAGGTGAATTTGTCTACAAACTCATATGAGTTCAGTGCACCCGTGAGATGAAGTACATTGAACCTGTCCACAATCATAATCTTGGTCTTTGTTCTATTTATCTCCAAACCACGCCTTCTGCTTTCTTGTTCTACTCTACCGATGAGCTCTGCCATTTCTTTTTCGTTAGCGGCGATTCATGTAATGTCATCAGCAAAGCGATTGGAAATCCTGCATATACTGGTATATGCATCCAAAAATGCCGACTTTAATGTTTAATCTCATAGAGGACAGCATGTGTGGTTACTAATAATAATATTTGTTTACATTCGTCAATCAGGATAATTGATTAAATACAACTGAAAAGATATCTAATAATGCTTTCTTATTTAGTACTCAAAACAACACATTCTCTGTGAAACAGACAGACAAACAAACAAATGGCTTTTATTATAGTATTTATATCTTTTTGTGTAGGGTTACCGTAGTCAAATTTTATTTACTTTATTTATGCACTGCATTAAAACATATTTAAGGGAGACTTACATAGTCAAGAATGCAGTTAAAGCTGCAAAACAGCAATCATGGAAGAAGTTTGGAGAAACAATGGAAGGAAGTCTTCACAACAATCTGCGAGCGGAGAAACTTCTCTCAAGTTCATAAAAGAAAAAATGGCAACCTTATTCGTAATGAGCATGATATCATGCAGAGTTGGAAAGAACACTTTCAGGAACTACTTGGGGAAAATGAGGGAGCTGAGGATACTAAACGGAATGGAGACCATCACCACCACTACCATCAGGAGACAGATTGGAGAGATGGAGAAATCTGCCTTGAGGAAGTGAAGCCAGCACTGCACATAATGAAACTGGGTAAGGATAAGGGACATGACCAGATAGTACCCTAGATGCTCAAGTGGATGGGAAAAAGTGGTGAGGAACTTTTTCATCGGGTTGTCAATGTTGCCTGGAAATCCAAAAGATACCAAAGGATTGGGAGTATAGTATCATTGTACATATTTTTAAAAAACGTGACAACAGAGTGCACAAACATCATGGCATGTCATTCCTCAATGTGTCGGGAAAAATGTACACAAGGATCCTGGGAAACAGACTTAGACAATTCGTGGAGCCACAACTGGACGAAGCGCAGTATGGGTTTCCGCGGAGAAGTACGCAAGACCTCATATTTACAATCAGGCAAATTAGTGAGGAATTGATGAGGTTTGGAAGAGAGATACATCTGCCTTTCATCTACATAGAAAAGCCATTCGACACCGCCCCAAGGAGAGAAATATGGAGATTGTTGAAGCAAAGAGGTATTAATGATCAACTAATGGCAGCTATACAAAGCAATTACGTGCGGTGTTGAAACTATGCGCGCACATACAATGCAAAATTTCAACAGTCGAGACAACTGTCGGGCTCAAGCAAGGATGCAAGCCCGCTCGTCTTTATTATTCTGATGGATGATGTAATAAAATCATGCAATGAGCAAGTATAGAAATTCAAGCTCGGCCACACATACTTAAGGCAAATGTAT
Organism: Adranes taylori; assembly: GCA_009867245.2. Classification (NCBI taxonomy): domain Eukaryota; kingdom Metazoa; phylum Arthropoda; class Insecta; order Coleoptera; family Staphylinidae; genus Adranes; species Adranes taylori. The sequence goes on from WYDF02322669.1 coordinate 3,258, forward strand.
ATCACGCATTGTGCCTTTGCTGATGATGTACGTCTGTTAGAGGGGAACCAGAAAGAAACCTACAGAATAATTTGATGATCTGAGAGAGGGAGATGGGAAAGAGGAGCATCAAGATCAACGCCAGAAAGACCCAGACGATGAGAAAGACCCAGACCAGGCCACGATACATCAGATTAAATTGAGTGATGGGAGCCAACTGAAGCAGGTTACCGCTTTCAAGTATCTAGGAACCGCATTGCAACAGGACGGAAGAATGGATGGCGAGATTACAGTCGGATACCAGGCCGCTGGACGCATGTTCAATGCGATGAAGGGAATTTTCCTCAACAACCCCTCCATATCTAAGACCACGAAACTTCGAGTATATAAGATGGTATATCTCCCCACCTTGCTCTACGTTTGCGAAACCTGGGCATTGACTAGTAAACATTGGAGCAAGCTGCAGGTAGCCGATATGAGATTTTTCCGAAAAGTTGAAAGCAAAACGAGAAGCGACAGAATTCGAAATCAAATGATAAGAATTGGTCTTGATGTGCCGGCAATGTTAGAGAGGGTGGAGGAAAGTCAACTGTGATGGTTCGGTCATGGCCAGAGGATGGAAAAAGGTTCTCGAAGCCAGAATGCAAAAGACAAGACTGCGCGGTAGACGCAGGAGGACAAGGGAGGAGAACGTTAGAGCGACACTGGAGGCTACATTAGGAGATTGGAGGAAAGTAAAGGAGATGGCCCACAATAGAATAAGTTGGGCGACCCTCTCGAAACCTCGACACCGCAAGGTACAAGAAGGCGAACTAACTAAGTATTAGTTCTTACTCTTGCTTCAATTGAATTTTACGATTTTCCACTATGGGCATGCGTACAGATATTTCTCCATGTAAAAACCGTCAAAATTAAGACGCTTCTGCTGAACACAGACAATTCACAGAGACAAATAGCGACTATTACAGTTGTTTCAAAGACAGTGGTAAACCACGTAAGATTTAAATTGGACCAAAATTTGCCTTTGAGGGCAGACCGAGCAGACAAGAGTGGACGAAAACACATCACTATTCCTCTTATTCATCGCACAATCAGGGAGGGATTGAAAACAAAAAAAAAATAGTGTCGTATGACACAACGCTCATAAACAACGAGGAAATTGCTGTCTCCAGAACTGCACAGAGGAGATAGCTGAAGAAAAGCTGACTGGCCATCGACCACGCTAAGTTTTATTATGATGAAAATGCGCCTGAAATGAGCTCGAGCGCACCAACATTGACTATTCAAGACTGTAATAAAGCTTTGTTATACTATGAAAGTTTTAAAATCCTGGGGAGAGGCATCATTTCGATTGCTTGATAGAAAAAGTGAAACATCCTACCAGTGTCATGGTGTGGTTAATGATATGATATCGATCAAAGGCATGATGCATCTGTATATCGTCGAGAGGACAATGAAACAAGACCAATACAAGTAGGCCATGCAAAATTGGCTGCTACCTCAGATGGCCAAAATCACGTGTTCATGTACGACTCCGCTCCGTGCTTCAAAGCCAAAAATGTTAAAGAGTTCCAAGTAACAGTTCTGCCGTGACCTGGAAGTTCTGCCGTGACCTGGTGCACTCCCACAGGTTCTGCACTTGACGTATGCAGAACCTGTGGGAGTGCACCAAATGAGAAATGGCCAAAGAAATCATAAGAACTAAACGCCAACTTATTGAAAAATTGATACAAATATGGCACCATTCTCTTGAACTAAAAGAAAATTTTAAATCACGCGCAATCCACGTCGTATTCAAGCTCCTATAACGGCGAAAGGCAGTGCGACAAAATATTAATTGATTCATTTGTACACTTTTTTATATGAAACAAAAATTTTCTATTTGGATGTTATTTTTTCGTTATAAATGAAGTAAAATAAACATAAACATAAGTTTCATAAACAAACATTTGCAAACTAAAAATGATAGAAAAATCGTACTGTCCCTAATATTTTGGCAACCTACAGTAAGTGTAACTTATTATAAAATAATTATTTGATGTTATTTCTCCTAGAATTATATTCTCAGGACAAATTTAGAAAAATATTAAATAAGTGACAAGCATTTTTATTTGAGTAATGTAAATATAATAAGCAGCATATAAATAGACTTACTATAATTTTTTTTCCCTTCAAACGGGACAAATTTAAGGATTTACTCAAAACAAAATCGTCCATATGCAATGATCAGTACTTTAGATGGGCGTCCGTACGATTTTTTCTGGGGAGGAGGCAGAAAAATGTCAGGTTGGGGAGGAGGATATTTTCGCTCCAAAATATACATAAACTGAAGGAAAAATCAGTAGACTACTTATTTTGGAGTTGTAGTCAAATTATAAATCATATTCGATATATTAGCAAATATGAGAAAGTAAAAAAAAATACTAGAAAATAATAGTATAAAAAAATTCTTTTTATAATATGCATATATTCGGCAATTTTCCTCACATAACCGGGACAAAATAACAAACTGGCCGAGACGCCAGACAATTTTGTCGCGATGCAATATCAAATCGGCATTGTCCTGGTCAAGCCGGGACGTCTGGGAAGCCTAGTAAAAAAATTAAATTCAAAACATGAACGCTAGATCTTTCACATACCTATTACGTACACATGAAAATTAATATTTAACCCTTTTCTTCCCAAAAATAAATATTGTTAAAAAATATGGTATTTTGTCATCAATTGCACTTTAAAATAATTGAAATAACATTATTAATATTAAAAATTAGCAGTATTTGTTGTCATTTGCACCACACATAATGTTGCACTGGCGCAATGTTGGGAGTATCCTGGTAAAAAAAGAAAAAAAATATTATTTCGATCACATGCATTTAATTGCTCAAAATGATCAATAGTGTTGATTATATGAAAGAACTGACCAAAGTTGATCGCATCACTCATGAAATTTTGAAAAACACTGTGAATGTGAACCTGGCATTTCTTGCATCTCTTCCTTGCATTTTCTTCATTGCGGATTATAATATGCTCAGTTCTACCCTCCCTCACTAATCCTAGCAATCTGTTTCTGCTGGGGTGTCCAAGGTTGATGTTTTTTCTCCGAGGTTGGTGGTTTACCTGCAGTTCAGATTCTTCTTCAGTTTGCAATAGAGATAATACAATCTGGGATCTGTAGTCAATTTGACTAATAGTAGAGCTAGTTAGTACATTTTCCAGGCATTGGCAATTTTCCAGGTTTACATTTGGTCGGGGCACTATATTGTGCTTCTTTTCCTTCCGTTTGTATCTCTTTAGATTCATTCAAGGGTACCAAAGTTCCCTTTCTCTTTTGGTTCTTCCACTATGGCTTTTGTTGTTTAAAGAAAGTACTCAGTTTTCTCTTACTGTATCAAAGAATTTCATTTGTGACAACAAGCTAAGAAAGTACTAGCTTGAGAAGAAGTTATCAAAAAATATGATAAAAATTTCAGGATCATTAAAAACTTTCAACAAGTTTGTTACAACGCTTTCACCTAAACCCATGTTTTCATTAGTCTGCTGAGAAGCTTCACCAAAATGGTCAAGTTGATACTCCTCCAACTGAGACTATACACCACAGTTTGAATCCAAATCATATGGGTTTCCCTCGTATGAATATCTTAGAAGAATGACGTCAAAATATGGCACCATTTCTTCATCAACTATGGGAAAATACACCAAACTGCATGTACCGTTTATTTATTTCATTGAAAAAAGATCTTAGCTTGGAAAACTTATCAGATTTGTCTACCTTATCTTTATCAGGAAAATGAATGTATTTCTTTATTTAATCAAATTTGTTCCGTGACATTTTTTTACGTATGAGAGGAATCCCTTTATCTTAATCTAAACTCCAGTGAAATTTTGTTTGATGGAGAGAGTGATAACCAGTGAATATAAGGATACCAGATAAAATTTTCAAGTTAGTACGTGACATAGCATATTTGATTGAAAACTCTACTATTTCACCTAAAATTGGTTTGTTTAAGATCAACCAGCGTCGTGTCGCACGACTTTCGTAGGGTCACGTGATTGAACGAACTTGAGGTAAGCAACTCCCAATGTTGCGCCAACGGAACGGATATATAAATCATTCACTGCTACGTCATAGGTCTAATTTCTAATATGTTCAAAAAAAATATATCCATGTGCACCCCGCATATATTGCGTTCAGGAATATGCACATAAAAGTTGAACTAAATATATTTTAACATTAGAAAACATGTTTTCATTACTGTTTTTCACGAAGTGTTGGACTAATTGTGAAATATAAACACAAAAACAGAGTGCTTATGAATGCCTTTTAACACATACATGATGAGTTTTGTATAATAACTTAATTTTGACTGCATTTTGTGAAGTTGAATTTCGCGTTGCGTCTACGCAACACTGGGAAGAAATGGGTTAAATAAAGATCATACAATATGATTATTTCTTTTTCGTATTTGTTTCTTATATTCATTTCAAGTCAGCTTGTATTCTTCTTTTCAGAGGCGACACTTGCATGATTTTGGGTGTAACTGTAGGTGTTCATATCGGCGCATGGCTAAACTATCAAACCGGTGTTATGTCCACTGCAGAACTTTCACCGCCGTACGCCATCTATTGGCCATCGTATTATATGTTAGGTTGTGCGATCTTACGCACAATACTTGGATTAACCAGTATCTTAATTACCAAAGAATATGGTAGTCATGTTGCTTATAGTATGATATGTGCTGCGCTCGGCAAAGAGACTAATGCGATAAAAAATAGTAAAAATACGCTTGAAAATAAGCACAAACTAATCGTTGAATTAGGACATAAATATATTATTTGCGCTGTGATAGGATTTAATATTCTTTATACGATGCCACATGCTTTTAGATTTTTGCATATTGAAAGACCCACGTTTTATACAGAAATTTGATAATGGCTGTTATTTATTTATTTATTTATAGCTTTACTATATATTCCATAAATATATATTTCGTTGCTTTTTTATTATCTCTATTATTTAAGTTGCTTAATGAACATTAGTTATTTATTGTTACTTTCTTTTCCTTTGACTACATTAATAAATAATTTAAATATAGAAGTATTGCCTCATCCTACACAAATATCTCAATGCGCCTGCCTATATCGACGCACTGTAAAGAGTCGAGGAGCTTATTTTCAAAACGTAATATGTCCAAAAATGTAGTTTCGAGCAGATCACAAAAAAAGTATTAGATAAAAACTAATAAAATTAATGTTGTGATTGATTAGTGTTATAGATTAATTATACACGGGGTTTGTAACTGTTCCAAATTATATTTCCAGTGAAAACTTTAGTGATACTCAAAGTAAAATTACTTTGGCAATTTGTCAATTAGCTCCTAAAACAAATCAAATGCTTAATCAACTGATACTTTTCATTGCACCCAGTAAAAAAGCCATCTTGAATGAAGTAGTTAACTTATGAATATTAATTGTATAAATATACTTACAGTTAAATTAAATTAAAATGACAATTTGTCGCGATGCAATATCATTAATAAAAAAGTTGAATAATAAAGGTGAGCTATGACCGCCTTATGAATCTGAATAGAGTTGGATAGGAAATAACTGATGTTAAGCGTTTGAGATCTGTCTTTCAGAAAACTTTGAAGCCATTGTAGAAAAATGAGGTTAATGCCATTTTAGTCAGTAGTAGCCCATGGTTGACTCTGTCAAAGACCCTAGAGAGGGCGGTATATATATCGTGGACCTCAAGAACCGTTTCGAAAGCTTTTAAGATTTTTTTATATATCAATAAGTTGGTGATTGTAGAACGTTCGGGACGAAACACATGCTGCTCATCAATCCGTATAATTATATCACATGACAAATACAAATAGTCACAGATAAATGCATTAAAGATCTTAGGAATATCCGACTGCTCAGAAATACTGCGATAATTAGTGATATCATCACTGTTTCCATTTTTAAAAACTGGCATAATAAAACTCTCCACGATTGAGGTGTTCACTCAAAGATGAAGAGGTGAAAATTACCGAAGAAATTTTCGAACATCAATTTCATTAAAATATATATTTAGTAAATTTAATTAAAATTTTTATTCTTTCTTCAGAATTCAAAGTCATAGCTACTACAAATTATTATAATTAGTACTAGTATTCTTAGAGCAGCGTAGGCAATCGAGTTGATGAGAAGTGCTACTGCATCAGACTATTTCAATATCCAGTCCGTTCTTAAACGTGTTTCTCGATGTGGCATTAACATAGTCCACTGGCAATGAGTTCCATTGTGCTACTATTTTGTTGGGGATAGTGTTTTCTTGGATTACGTCCACAGAATTCGTTAATTAGTTTGAGATTGTGGCCACGAAAGTGGGTGTTTGTGTTCGTCCTGAATATGCCCTCCAGATTACAGCTGGAGCGCTCGTTTAATATCTTATAGGTTTCGATCAGGTCTCCGCGAGTTCTTCGCTCCACTAGGACGGAAGCTTTAGAACGCTAATCTCTCTTCATAAGATTGATTCCTTATCTTAGCCGGAAGTTTAATAGCTCTTCTCTGTACACGTTCCAGTGACTCAATGTCTTTCATGAAATATGGATTCCAGATCAGATGACCATATTCCAATATAGGACGAATATATGATTTGTAAATAATTAAGAAGGCTGTTAAATTTGGAAATGCCTTCTTCGTTATATACAACGAAGAGTTTTTACTACCCCATTTATTTGCTCATCCCATTTCAAGTTTGTGCTTCTTGTAATACCAAGATCCTTCTGCGAGGCTACGACTCTCATTAGTTCATTAACAAGTGAGTAACACATGCTAAACCTTAATTTACCAGCGTTTAATGGCAGGAGCCATTGTTGTGTCCGTCGTATATTTCGTGCAGGATCATCTGCGTGTTATCATTTGGATCGTTCGAGTACCCAATAATCTTCATATCATCTGAAAAATGACTAATTCAATTTGGTGACTCGTGATTGTCTGGACATGCCGCTGATGTAGCACAGAAATAGCAGAGGTCCAAGAACAGAACTAACGGCACGCCTCTAAGGGTGCTGTATTCTGAAGAGTAACTGCTCTCTATCTAAACTCGGTAGGTACAATCTGATAAGAAATTCCGGATCCATTTGAGGAGGTTACCTCTGATTCCCATTGCATCTAGCTTGTATAGTAATCGTTCCATCGGCACTTTGTCGCACGACTTTTCGAATTGCAGATCTAAGATGTCCAGGGATTCACCCTTGTCATATTTACTAATGTACTCGTCAAGTTGCTTGTGACCGATCGCCTGGTGAGGAGTCCATATTGCGATTCTCCAAGAGTGTCATTTTAAGTAGAAAAGTAATGATATCTTCAGCTACTATTCTTGCCATGCATTTGCATTGTATAGAGGTTGCATAGTATTTGCATAGTAAAGAAAAGTAATTGTTATGATTTATTGATGTGTATAGATTTTAATTGATGAGTTTGCAAGTTCAAACAGACAGATATTTAATAATTATAAGATATCAATTACTATCAAATTATTTACAAAACGTGTAGGTATGCACTATTTGTACTCTTGAATCATTTATTTCTATTATGACTTAATTTTCTTTTAAAAGATTTTAGTTTAAACATTTCTATTTTCTTATTACTACCTGAGTTATGTGTTTCAAACTTCTAACACATTTGTTTTTTTTTGTTGATACTGTATATATTGTTAATTATTTTTAAGAATAAACGAGTTAATTTTTAGCATTACGATTAAGAACCTCGCACCTTATTTGACCTAATTTTAATATCCTTGAGTTACTGCAATATATCTTCATAGATTGCGCAGTACTCTAAATCATTTAAGTTTTATTAATTTAAATCTTTTACATTATTAAAGGCATAATTGGTAAATTAATACCAGCCCTATTTAAGTTTGATTCTGATTTAATTATTCAAGTTTCAAATTCTATTTATTTGTTGTAATATTCTTTCCAAGCCAGAATTTCGGTAGATTTTTAACTTATTCTCCCAATTTTTAAGGGCAAATATTTGAACTTGAAGCCATAAGTTAAATAGTTCATGAAATGGAGAATATAAATTATGTATAAAATGAACGGTAGGCAAGATACGAGAAGTATTGGAAAACAACTTGGGTTGTTACATTTCATCTCGCGGCACCTAAGCGCTTAGTTGAACGTATGTATGTCGATCGCAATAGCCAATTAATAAAATCCAAGAAGAAAACAACATAAAATCCATTTATCCAAAAAGTCCATTAATGAAAGAAGTGATTGAAGAGAACCATTATACGGCAGGAGAGTCGAGTGATAGAAGTTAAATATTTCAAATTAAATATTGTAGACGGGAGTGCAGCGCCATCTAGAATGCTCTTCTTACGTTTTTTTAGAGAGCATCGACTTAGATGCACATAGAGTCTGGTGCAAGAAGGAAGAGCGAACATATTTAAAAATAAGTTTAGTCATTATATTTCTTTAACTAAATCCATACTTTTTCTCTATCAGTAGTTGGAAATAAAGGCCTCTCAATTAGAAAGCAATTTTAATTGACTGTACAAATTACTACATATTTTATACAAAATACATCTTATCATTTATTTATATATATAGGATATATTTTCTCAAGAGTAACCTAAAACCATTTTAACGCTTTATAGGCATTGTTATTGTTAAAAACTGAAACAAAATAAAAAATTTAAAAACTATAGCATTGGTTAATTGATTAAATAATAAAATTTTACCTTAGTATCCTTGTTAAAATGGCTTGTTATTTGATCTTGATCAACATAGAATTCATGAAATATATCTAAGAAGTAATTTGATTGCATAGTTTCCAAAATTATTCTATCTTCTCCTATATCAAGCCTTATCTCTCGGCCGGAATTCTGAAATATAGCATTTACAATAGACATGCTAGGAAATTAGATAAAAGTACAGATTTTTAAACATCGATTTTATTCTCATTTAATATAATACGAGGACTGCCTTTATATTTCTGGATTGGGGAACAAAAACAAATGCTCCTATTTATCCAGGAAAATGGCTATATTGTTTTTCAAAATATTCTCCATTAAGATCAATACACATTTGCATTCGTTTAAATCAATTTTAGAAGGCCTTTTTCCATTCCGATTGAGATACCTTCGAAACAAGCGTTTTGAACGCATCAACCACTTCTTCGGGTGTCGAAAAAAGTTGATCTCGCAATTTATTCTTGATGCGTGGAAATAAAAAGAAGTGATTGAGTGCCAAATTAGGGCTACATGGCGGATGACTCATCAAATAGACGTTTTGAATGCCAAACATTCTTTGGTTTGAGCTTATGGCTGCAAACTAGCGTTGTCGTGGTGGAGAATGATCCCTCTTCGGTGGTCGGGTTTTCTTATTTCTTCAAAGATTGCTGGGAAGCACATGACTTTGTACTATTCATAATTGACCGCTGCGACACGTCCAGTTTTTCCGAAGGCGACTATTGGCTTCGAAGTACTTCGTGCGCGAACAATTATGGTTGAATTTAGCTCGTCTTGACTACTATTTATTTGCGAGCTCATACGCGTTGATCCACAATTTGTCACTTACCACGATGATATAGACATATTTTGAAGCAGCGCGATGATATTTTCTGAGTATTTCTTTCAGTCAATTGACACGAGCCTCTTGAGTTATTTTCAAATTATTGGGATGTGAATAAATCTTTTTGACAACCAAATGATTATGCAAAATTGAATGTATGCTGGTCTCACTCATGCCCAAGGATGCCTCAATCTCATTCTTGCAGTATCAGTATCGCTAATGCCCAGAAAGTTTAAAAACATCGATTTTCGCGAAAAAATTTAGAACTTTTTTACATAAAAGGCTAAATATTTGTACACAACACGGATTCATTAAAGGTAAAAACACGAGCACGGCAATGTTTGATTTTTTAAGAAGCATATACACAACAAGAAAAATCAAACCATATGATGTTTTAACTATACGAAAATGGTGTTTGAATGTGTACAGTAATAAGTACTAGTAAAAGCAATGGAGAGATTTGGAATACATAGAATCTCAAAAAAATGGATATCATTCCTAAACAACAGCTAGCAACAAGTATGCTTAACTTATACATCATATGAGGGAATCAGTGCCCATATAATGTCTTTCCCACGATAAAAAAAATACAGAGATAATGCTCTAGGATCTATACTATTTCTCACATTAAAAATACACTACCAGAAGAGGTAAAAACAAGAAACCTATTAATATATGTACATGATATTAATCACATTGTAAAAACGAAAAAGGAAAACATAAACATCACGGAGGGGAAAGGTATGGTAGACGTGGAAAACTGATGCAACAAAGTCGAGCTGACTCTAAACGAAGAAAACATGAGCGTGATAGAATTCTCTTCATCGAAACATACATCTACGACGCTGATATGGAAGAATAAAAAAAAGTCAACCACTGCGAAATGAAGTAAAAGTTCTAAGCTTGCACATCACCTACAATTTAAAATGGGAAAATCATGTAAACAGCATACTAAGAAAACTAAGTAAAGCTTGTTATATGATAAAATGTCTGCAACCGGTGGTTAGTAAAGAAATATTGAAAATAGCATATCATGCATGATCCGAATCAAAAATTATCTATGGCATCATGTAATGGATAAAACTCATAAGTCAGCAGTGCAGCATTGTTAGTTCAGAAAACAGTCATACGATATATGTGCAAAGCACCATATAAAGCATACTGTGAGCCATTATTCAAAGAAAACAGAGTACTCACTTTTTACGGCCTCATGGCATATTTATTTATAGCCAAACAGTTAAAAACCAAAAGATGTAGATATAGTGAAAATATACATGGAATAAACAAAAACAAAGTAAAGTAAAAAAAGATTGTGAAAACAGATTAAGATAAGATTAACATTAATTATGTATCAATTCCTATAGCAGAAGACATGCAACAAAAGATTAATTACATAACTTCAAATGATTCTTAAGTGTGATATAACTAACGTTAAAGATATCAATATCAATATTAATGTAGTTACATGACCAGTGGCGGCGCAAGATCATAAATTTATGTGGGCAAGATTCATTTTGCGAGGCCCTCTGCTCGCGAATGAAGA
>WYDF02322680.1:0-14344 GCA_009867245.2 Adranes taylori
TAAGTTTGCATACATTAAGATGTTATATTTTGAATTATTCGCTGTATACTGATATGGTATAATATATTGTATCAGCTATGTGTTATGTATTTGGACGAATTAACACTTTTTACAAATTGAGATGAACCATTAATGTATACCAATGAAGCAACGGATTTTAACAATCAAAGTTCACCTCGTACAATACTTGCATTGGAGTTTTCTCTGAGAAGAATCGGACCATATATCGTGTTATACGTACTCTAATACTGGAGATGAGCCACATGTGTTAAGGTGTTGAACTTTGATTGCTAAAGTCCCCTTTTCTATTAAGATCACTGTAGAGGTAACCTTCGCCATCTTTAGGATGGTCCGATGCTTCTCAGAAAAAAACCCCAATGCGAGTATTATATGAGGTGAATTTTGATTGGTTGAGTCCCTTGTTTCATTGGTACACTTAATGGTTTATCTCAATTTGTAAAAGGTATTAATTCGTCCAAATGCATAACATATAGCTGATACAAAATATATTATACAATATCTGTATACAGCGAATAATTCAAATATAACATCTTAATGTTTGCAAACTTACATACAATCAACGTTTAAATGAGGAATTTTGATAATTATTTGTATGGGCATTCATAGCGTAATGGTTAAGTGTCGGATTCATAGTTCGATGCAATGAGACCTGGCGCCTATATTTGGAATAAGAAAATGTGTTGATAGAAGCTATAAACCTATGCAAGAAACACGTGTCCACCTTGCTCCAATTTTTACAACCCTTTTCATTACAATTTTCGAAGTAACACCTTCTTACTTAAAAATTCGTCTTACTGCAAAACAGTAAATACTGTTTACATATATCGTGTTAGTACATACTCTAATACTGGAGAGGAGCCACATGTGTTAAGGTTTAGAACTTTAATTGTTAAAGTCTCCGTTTCTATTAAGATCACTGTAGAGGTAACTTTGGCCATCTTGAGGATGGTCCGATGATTCTTAGAGAAAACCCCAATGCAAGTATTATACGAATTTTGATTGTTAAAGTCTCTTGCTTCATTGGTACACATTAATGGTTCATTTCAATTTGTAAAAGGTGTTCATTCGTCCAAATGCATAACACATAGCTGATACAATATATTATACCATATCTATATTCAGCGAATAATACAAAATATAATATCTTAATGTAGTACATATTCATAGAGTCTGGCTTGATTTGAAGGGGCAAAGCATTCTAGATGTAATTCTATGAAAATTTGTGTAAATGTGGATTCTCGGTGACATGAGTAAGTTTGAATTGTTGTGGATATTGGTGTTCACATTTCAATGGTTACGTTTAGAGATGTCACAACCTCTGTTGATAGCATTTTCAAGGCGAATTCAAACTAACCGACCTCTGGTAGATCTGTTTAGTCGATAGACATGTTTTCGATGTATCAGATCCATTCCTGTTCCAATCCTCCTTGTTCTGTTATTATGTGGTTACTGTTTGCAATTTGCAAACACGGTTACTGTATTTGTAAACACTTTTTACCTGTTATCTCTTAGGAATCTTACATTTCCTGGCTACGTACATCCTTCCACTTCTACTTAGCTCTTCCTATGAGTTATTACATGTTTTTATTTATCTCCTTGTACTTAAGGTTTTGGTGTTTATATTCCCTCCTTTTGTCCATAAGACCCAGAATTTCTTGTGCCATTCACTCTTTTCATGTGTCATTGTAGCTGATTGCTTTGGACTTCAATACAGATGTTCCTAAAGTATTCCCAAGTTTCTTTTGTTGAGATAACTCCATCAGTTATATATTGTACATGTTGATTGAGTGCATCGCTTAACTCTCTACGTAGCTAAAAGTTATGTGTTTCGCTCCATTCAAAGTTCGTCAGAATCAAAGTCCGCTCCAGGATATGTTTTAACCTCTCGTATTTCATTTCTGTAGCAGTATTTCCCAACCAGTGGAGATGAATTCGTTTCACTCATTCATGCATTCAGGCGAACGCTAAATCGGTATTAAATAAGACGAAAGTGTAATTGCATCATAATTTTCATTGGATTTCGGTTATATTTGATTAATAACTGTCATGCGTTTTTTATCATAAGAATACAAACAAAATATCTCCACCAATATTTTGTTTGTATTCTTGCCATAAAAGTATATAACTATGACACGGGGAGGCTCGACGTAAGATAGGTTGGGACCGGTTGGCACATAAAACTGTTTGGGTAAAAAATCAAGTGGTTTTTATAAAATCATTCAATATCGGCAAAACAATAATAAGAATACGTTTCGATAATTAAATTTAATAATAATAACTCATTCGAAACTTATAATTAAACGCGTTTAAACAACTATTGAAATTAAACAGGTGTTAAAATCGTATAACTTTACCACAAATTAAGTATCTTAAAATACAAGGAATAGGAAAAATGTCAGTATTTAAAATTTTTACACGTTCATGACATATTAGGTAAGCATTTGTAATTAAGAATCTGTACACAATACTTGATTTATACAGGAAATACTTCTTTGACGTAGAGAAGTACAGCAATAATTTAACACATTATTTTACAATAGATATTAACACATTTTATAACAAATATTTAAGGACTCTTCAATACCTCATTATAAAATGACAAATAACAGAGTTAATTAATAAGAGAAGAAATTTATTTAATTATAAGTTGTTAACATTGTACATTGTTTACATTTACAAGGTTGCTTTTGTAAAAAATTATTTTCTTTATTTTGCGATTATAACGGAACGACTATGAAATTAAAAAAGTGTTAAAATATCTTGTAAACTATACAAAAAGGTAAGCCACACATGTGACAAAATCTATATTTTGTCACAAATCAAAATACGGTTATAAATATCTAAGACATGGTATGTATCCTGCATCTGTAAACGCTGATAAGGAAGATAATAACTTGGATTTTATAACTGATTTTAGCTATATTTGAGGCGCTGAATCTAAATATCAAATCGGTTTTTCTCTATCTGCTCTACTTTTTAGGTCATTATAATTTTTGACGTGCACGAAATATGGAGTTCTAACTTTTGTGCTACTCTAAATCACATATGCAAGGATTGCTTCCTGTATATTTGCCCTATTGTCAACCAAATAGAGTAAGCATCCGGTGACTTAAGTGATCTTCAACGCGTCAACTACAGTTGAGGCACATAATAACGTAAGCAAGTCCAGAAAAAGAATCTAAATTAGAAAGAGATACAGAGTTACATCCAGATTAAACGTCCTAGACACATGGCTATAGCACAGCTGATCCTTTAACCAATAGAGATTTTGCTTTGCAAAATCACATGTAGAAAACGATCAATACTAGTATATCTGCTAGATGTGCAAATGAAATCTCACACAATTGTCATCTGTTTATTATATTAAATCAAAAACATATGCGATCTTGCCAGCTTGCTATTATACAGTTATTGTGCTTCCTATTTATTGTTTAGTGGGTAATGTGTATTTTAAACAAATAATATAATGCTGGTAAGTAAACAAATTCTTATTTTGTATATTATGTTTTTGAATAATATTATGACAATCTTCTTTATTAGACTGAAATTTTATTTATGTTCGAAGAAAATTATTTGAAGAGTATTTGAAAGTACGCACATTTAATTCTTGGATGTTAGTTATAAAAGATTTCGTAAAGTTCGAGTTTTATTTTGTTAAAGGCTGAGGTATTGAATTTTATATAAACTAAAGTTTTGTGAGTTTTAAATAAATTATGAATAACTAAAAAAGTTGTTGGAAGAAAAGTTGGAGTGTATTGCGCGTATTGCGCGTATAAAAACTGCAAGACTCGCTTTTATATGAAAGCAGAAAAATTAAAGAAATTCTTTAGATTTCCATTAGATACAGCAGTGTAAGTATTAAACATCGTGAAGAAGTATATACAGTGGTTAGAGGCTTCAGGCAGAGGCGATCTAAGTTCAAAAATATTACAAGAATTAAATTCAATGTAATTTAAGAACTTTTTTTTCCCGCAATACTTTTGCATCTATATATTTATCAGCTAGAAACTATATTCTATGAAAATTTTTAACAATAAATTTGTGATAAGAGATTTGAATATAATCTTTATTTGAAATGTAAAGAAGTTGAAACATTTAAAAATTCATGTTTAAATTTTAATTTAGAATATTTAATTAAATTATATATACGTTTACTCTTTATATGATAGATACGGAAAGATAAATCATTGATAAATCTATGATCTATCAATATATCTAAAAACGGAATCCTATCTTTAGCTAACTCGTAAGTAAAAACTATGGAAAGAATTAAGTAAAGGTATCTCCTCAAGGATCCCATCTAAAATTATTAAAATGTTATCCACATGTCTCCTGTATAACCTAACCTTAGAACGCAACTAATTCTTAGAAGTTAAGATTTTGTTTTCTAAATTACGCATTAAAAAATCTGCCAAAACAGTCCACGCCCCATTAGGAGACCAAAAGTTTCCCTTCTAATGAGAGTATTGAAAATGAAAAAGTCTTGCCTGAGAAAACGCTTTAAAAAGTTCATTGAGAACTCACAATTGACGTCTATCGGCTATCCATAAGAATATTCGATAAAATATCAATCCAAGACCTACTATCTTGGAACGGAAGGAAAAAGACTCGAAACATCAAATGAGAACATTTTATAAATTGGGAGAAATTAAAATTTTTCTTAAAATCATCAACTAAATGCTTGGAATTTATCATAGAGCAAATGTTACTGCCTAGAAACGGTTTATTATTTAACTACTTCGTAAAATTGTACATCAAAGTAGGACGGAACGAAACTGTAGGTCTTACTGGGATAATAGGGATATTAGTTTTAGTAATCAAAACATCTTTCTTTAATTTGTTCCACTTGAGCAAAGCATATAATTTTGGAATTGTAAAGTTCTTTGGAAGAGTGTGTTTAACATCTGTATATGAATCAGGAATGTTCTTTGAAAGTTTCTTCAATTCGTTCAGCAATAAACTAGAAGGGTCTTTGTTAATTCTCTGACATTTATCTCAATTTAAAAATTTTCCTCTATATTGTAACGTATCTTTTAGAGTGGAGGGTTGTCCTCTGCGACGTGACATGGGTGAGAGGATACTTTTATATGGTTCTCCTGCTCACAACTATAGGTACTTGACTCCTTCGTTATTTTATAAGCTATCACTTTAGTGTAGCTACTTCTAGCAAAGTTATTAATTGAATAATTGACACGTAATGATCTAATCTAAATCCCCCAGTTAGCCCCTCTTAATTTAGAATAAAAGAGTAGGCCGGACCATCGCTAAGGTGGACGTGCCATTTCCTAATTATGTCTTTTGTGGCTGAGTAATTACTGGTAACGTCAATCCTTAACGATAGTCATAAGCCTTAATCATTCAGGCAGCAGAAATGAAACAGAACAGAAACAGTACATGCAATCCAGTGACATGCTCATTCATTCCTATGCGTAAAATAAAGTAATCAATGCTTTGTAATTCATAAAATAAATCAAAACTTGAATAAAAGTGACTTTATTATTTGTTCAGTTACAGCAAAGAAATGTTAAACTAGGTACTTACAAATTTTGCCGCTGTACACAAACTATTTATTATTTTAGAGTAATGTACCATTATCTTAATTATTTATTTGTATTTGTTTCGGCTTTACCTTGATCAACAAACTTTTTAATAATTACACTCGACTTTACTTTATTCATGAAAATTATACTCAAGAAAATTACTATCCCTTAATGCTGTGGGTGAACCATTTTTATACAACTCAGGTCCTCTTCCACATATCGATATTTATACTTTTAGTCATGATTAATTTTATCTCATTAGCGAATTCTAGAATATTTTCTATAACACCTGTGTGACAATGGGCGACGTTCGGCGGAGGCTTAAAGTTACTATCCCTTTACTAGAACTGGACATCGTTTTTATACATCCTTATCCCCTTCCACATATCGATATACATATTTTTCGTCATGATTAATTTGTACATAATTAACACATTTAAAATCTTCACTATTCCCCTGTTCTGGTAAAATACATTTAGTAAATGTATTACACAGTCTATACTGCTGTCACGTTAATTATCTGTTATCATAATTGAGGTCAATCAAATCAGATGTGCTTCTGGTACCTATACTAATAAACCTCACATATCCATTCATTTATTATCAATCAATTATCAGTTAAATTAATTTCCTCACTCACACATTGACATCGTGCATTTATCTTACTCGTATTACACTGCCCCCGACATTCTTTACGCCACATCTCCTAAATATTCATTTCTTCCTATAATTTGAAGGCTATACACCTCGGAACCACTCTAGTTCCGTCAGAACATAATCTATTTCTATACTGTAATTCTGAACTAATCAAGATGGTTTTTAAAATGTATTCACGCTATATTTTACTTTATAACTAGAAGCTTGAATGATTCTCTAATTGTTAATTTTACTTGTCGGGCTTTAAACTACCATACAACATATTTGCTGTTAACAACTCTTCATAAGGTCTATGCATCCTGAATTTCTTGTATCTTTTATAAGTATTGCATGTTCAATCTTTGTAATCTCAAACTTAAGAGAAACGTGGATATGGATTGTTTTCAACTATATTTTTGAGCTCAGCTTTTAGAACATAGAAGTCTTTTTTCTGATATTTCTTATCAGAATTGAATTTAATAAATTTTCTTAAGAAAAGAATCGTTCTTGTTCACAATTGAAATTTGGACTAGTTGACAAGACATTCTTGAAAGTTGGGTGTCGAAGGTTTATGATCCCTAAAGATAGATTTGATGTTGTATTTTAGATTGTGATACCTAGTTACATTATGTGAAGGATGTCTCCTCAAGAAATTATTACAAGAGAAGTAGAAGCAATACTGACATTTTTATTAGAAGAACTAATTTATAAATTGTGAGAATCAGCATCTGTAGAGGAAGAATTAACATTGCAAGACAGATCTTCTTTGGACATAACTGCAACATTATTAAATGTAAGGGGATATACGTTGAAAGGTATTGAACTCAAAGTAGAATGAGCAAAACCATTATCATGCGAATCTGGTACAACGGTATGAAAAAGGATCTCTAGTTCATTAACAGATAGCTCTCACTGGGCATTTGATTCATTAACAGCCAATCCCAATATTTACAATCGATTCACCAAAAAGGAAACACTATCTATCGAAGATGAATGAATTAATGATCTACTGTTAAATTTATTTTTAACTAAATGAGGAAGTTAATTTTATATTTGAGACAATTCTCGAAGATCTGAGTCAAACAAGTTACCAAATGTATATCAAATACAATTGGATGAATATCATTTGTCAAATTCAAGTAAATTGAATACAATTTCCTATCTAATTGTGATAATTTAATATATTAATTTCTACATTTCTTTAAAAAACCAATTTTCAATAATAAAAACTTAATGTGTTTGGTCATACACTGTTTTTTTTTTGCGTTTGGTGGTTCACTGTTTGGTTTTGTTTAGTTTCTTGTTTTGCTTGGTACATAAAACCAAACAGCAAATGAACAAACATATTAAAATATTTACATAGTCCTGATAATGATGGTAAAACTAACCATCGAAATGAAGGTTAGTTGTACAGGAAAATTAAAGGATTTTGGCCTAATTCTCGGAAGCTTTATTTACCAATTAAATTATATTTCGATATAGAAATTTAAAAAAATTCCAGTGCCGTTTTCGAACAATTTAGGTGTTAAAGTTTGCAAACTATCAACTCTATGACGCGGTATTGTTTTACTTTTAATACTTGTCGTATTTGTATACCATGTTTTAAATAATCTCCAATTAAGTCCAATGTTCTATACATAGAAAGAAATAATTAAATAAACGAGTAAAGTCATGTTTTATGGCTTCAAAATTGATAGCTTGTAATTTTAGTATTACCAATGTACTTTTACTTTCAACTTACTTTTACTTTTAATAATATAATATAAATAAAATATTATCTATTCTTAGCACACTTTTTATGTAATATACCCTCCAGGTGTTTATATTTGTTTATAATAAATACTTATATCTAATAATATCCATCTTTGAAGATTAATAAAATACATTTTGAGACCAAACAATAGGTTAATGTGTTAAAGGGTCAAATAATATCTACATAATCATTATCTTCCGGTTAGATTACTGATTATATATCTCTACAGTTAGACGGGTGATACATGTTCAGTTGGCAATGCGACAATTGAACTCAAATATTTCTTCGATACAATATTGGTATCTCAATTATTATGGACAATTGCACTTGAGTTGGTGAAAGGGATGTAAAAGAAAATAGAACAACTGACATTTAATTTATTTATAAATTTCTCAAATTTCCCCTCTATTAGTCAATATGATCTGTCATCAATCAATATAACGTATTGATTTATCATTATTTATTATACAAAAATACTTTTCGGATGGAAATCTAGCCTAAGTACGGTTTGAAATCTAGCCTAAGGGCGGTTTGACGGAAATCTAGCCTAAGTAAGGAAACGCACGATTTTTTTATCATTTATCTTTCACCAGAGTCCCTTTTTAAGGCAATTGACTTTTCAAGGCGACTTTCCACCTTCTTCGTTTCTTCCGAAAATTATTTTTGCTCGAGCTCTTCAAATTAGTGGGAAGCTTCGGTCAACACCTCATCGTTTGTTGCAAATTGGTGCCCTACGAGCCATCTATTTAGGTTTGGGAACAAGAAGAGGTTTGATGAAAGTTTTGATAAAAATTTAAATATCGATACATATGAATTAACAACTGTTACTTATGGAAAAAAGTGAGCTCCATATTTAAATGTCTATATCAAATAGCTGTAGATAATAATTAAATTATTCAGATGCATCTAATGGTATTTTGAGAGATTTTTGTGTTGATGATTTTATATCTGGATATGATATGGTGAATAAGATGGGACGTTGATTATTTCGTAGTCTAATTGGTTCAGTTTTTCCTCCACGACGGCCGCTCTGTGATCGGTTGCGTTGTCATGACGGAAGAGTAACTTTTTGCGAGCCAAACCAGGGCGTTTTTTCTTCAAGTCGGCGTTGAAAGGTCCAATAATGCTGCGTAGTAATCGCCTATTATGGTTTTACCCTTTGCCAAGTAATCAATAAGAATAATGCCTTCTGCATCCCAAAAAAACAGTCGCTATTACCCTACTGGCCGATTAGGTTGTCTTTGCCTTCTTCGATGGGTTTTCGCCGCTTTTTCTCCACTGCTTTGACAGTTTCTTCATCTCTGCCGTATAGTAATTGACCGACGTTTTATCAATAGTGATGTATCGATGAAAAAACTCCTTCGGATCAAGTTTAATCTTCAACAAAAGTTTTTCCGACTCCATCGACGTTTTTGGTCGATGGTGAGCAAACCCGATCCCATCACGCGGCTAGCTTTATCATATCCAAATATTTGTGTATAATCCAAATATTTGTGGCTTTTCATTCGACGGTTTGCCATTATCAGATCATGGATTTTGTTGACGATTTCTGGTGTAGTGACGATATTTAAGGACCCTGGGCGGTCATCATCAAAACCACTCGTACAACCATGAACAAATTCAGCTTTCCAAAATTTAACTGTTGCTAACGAGGATGCGGACTCGCTATAAACAGTAACTAGTTCGGTTTTGATTTTTGTATTGCTTTTCTCTTTCTTGTGATGGAACTTAATCACTAAACGACTTTCGGCTTTTTCAATTTTTCACAAAACACAAAAGTTGCTTGCTTGCGATGGCTGTAAAATTCAAACTAATTACTTCAGATTTTGACATACGTCATGTAGATGTCAAAACCAATATGGCGTTCGTTGTCAGGTAGCGCGATCTATCGATGGTTAGATTTATGTCAAACCACCATCGTATTTCATAGTGCTCAAGATATTATGGATAAGATTAGCCCAGATATTAGTTCTATAATATTATACTTTAAATATCGGTGCAGAATTTCTTACTGCAGATATTATGGTTGCGGTCACTTTACCTTCTAACTATTATCCTACCATCTTGTTCTCGCAGAGTGTAAATTTGTTCGTACATCATCATTTAGTGCATTCCCTCACCATTTTATTTCCTCAGTGAAAAATAGAATAATGCGTAGAACTTTATTTCCATCCAATCAAGTATGCAGTTAAAATTTTTGTTGCCTAATGACTTCTTTTCATAAGACATTGATTACTGATTGATTAGTAATGGGACTTCTGGTTATGCACTCGGAACACGACGAACTGATGATTTGTACAGTTGCCTTTGCATAAATTAAAACGATTTATATTCATCAACGTTCAATTCAACAACGCAGAACAATAATTACTATTCTCGCAATCGTTATATCATTTATGTATTTCGTTCGGTGAGAAAACGGTACGCTATTTATTAGAAACGAAATCATCAGCGCTTTGCATCCGAAACGGCATACAGGTCGGTGTGATATGAATACTCGGTGCGGTAAATCCTGTCATGTTGAAGTCGTTTTTTGTTCATGCATATTTTCTACTGGAACCATATTAAACAATGGACCATGTATCTGTATATTTTGGGCTGACTGTCCCTCTCGGCCGATAATTGTGTTGAGTATGTGCTCTCTTCCTAGTACTGCTGCATACATTATATGCATGTCTAATTAAATATTCTCTTGATGCTTCCATGAAGGTAGAAAACAATGTTAGTGCGTTTGAAAAGGAAACAGTTTTCTTTAATTTTCAATAAACTTCAGCAGCAGTAACTTCAATACATTCCATTTAACGAAAATAACAATTCTTTATATAAGTACAATGTATAATTACTAACACACATAGTTGAATTAAACAATACATCTCTCGAAAGTATTCTTGATATAAAACAAACAAATTCTGAACTAGCTAGCACGATAAACTAAAGTAAGCAATACAACAACTAGGAGAGAGTAGTTTATTTATTCGTCATTTATTTATTTATTTTTTTGTTTTTTAATCTCCTTTCTTTCGTCCTTTTGCGTCCTTTTTACTGTTACGTCACCGTCTTCCCCTTTTTTATTTCTCTTACAATTTTCACTCTAACCCCTTTACCTCGCTATGTCAAACATACTCTCCAATTCTCTTCCCTCTCTTGCTTATTTCTTTACATTCTTGCACTCCATGCTTCCATCTTTTCTCGTACCTATCATTATACCAGCTTTTCCGTAAGCTTTCTTCTTTCTCTCTCCCTCTCTTGCTTTTCCACATCTTTCATTCTTCTTCTACTTTATTGATTATGCCTTTTCCATTCGTTATCATATCATACCATCTATACAAAGACTATTGTATAGACTATCCTTTCATTTACTTTTTTCCAATCATTCCAAATATACCATTTCTCACCTCAATCAATACTGTCCCAATATATACTCTTGATCAATCTGTCATACCGCCTTCGTGAACACTTTCCTCTCAAACTTTACACCATTTTTGTGAATGATAATATTGAAGGAGTTAAAGGAGATAAATGTAAAGCTCACGGAACTGAAGCGAGTAAAAGAAGAAATTAAGAAGATAAATATGAAGAATATCAGATGTTTTGACGTTGATGATAGACCATATAGACGAGCAGCGGGTATGAGGTTTAGTTGGTGATGTTCAAATCTTTATTAATTAGGACAGATCAAAAAGTTACAATAATCCTAGGCGTAAATGACATCAAATTCATGGAATTCATTATTAGTGCGTCAGAAAATCCATTATAAAATCAGTTTGATGACTCAATTAATGCCAAACTGATCGTGTAACACCCGTATTATACATTTTCTAGTCATCATGCTTCACGCTTAATCAATGAAAATAAAAAGTTTTTTTCTACAATTTCTATGTAGGTGTTATATTATTCTTACCTGTTCATTATCATAGCGACCGTGTTCAAACAACAGTCATCTTTCATTGGTAATTTGTTTATTCGTGCATTTGTGACTTGTACTTCCTGAACAATTATTATTATTGTTATTTAAAATTTACTACAAACGTCACGGTTCGTGAATATATTTTACGCTGTTTAAAAATAATTTAACTTATATAATTGCGCTTGTAATAAATCGTTGTTGTTTTCAAAAGGTATCAATCCAAAACCTGTAGTTTACCTGACATCAAATTAATAAATACTTTTTAAATCGTTTAATATCGTTTCATCAATCAAATCTTGATATAATAATTTAGAAACACGAACATGCTATATTTTAAAGTTATATAGATTTTACGATATGAACTTTTTGTTTATTTCGTGATGTTTAAAATACAAATGGACTTCATACAGTTACAGTTCATTGGGACAAATACAAACAACACATTCTTCAATAAACATTTACATATTTTTTTTTAAATAAAAATTTATTTATTATTTAATATACAACTTTTATTATACAACTTTTATTAGTGTAAGAAAAAATGAGTATAAGAGAATAAGGGGAAGCGGAGCGGATAAAGAACAGGATGAAAGGAATCGGTAATGGGGAGGAGAATGCAGTGACTCAGATAAGTGTGAAAGAGGTTAAAAGAGAAATAAAAAAAGGGGAACAGCTGTGGCAGATAGGATGCCTGTGGGTGTATGGGAATGCTAGAAAGGAAACGGATTCGGAGCGCATGGAAATTTACAGAGGAGTAACAATCATGGATGGGTTGTATAGATTGTTTGCAAGGGTGATTAATAGGAGATTAGAGGAAGAAGTGAGTAAGAAGGAAATATTATCGGAGACTCAGAGCGGCATTTTCAGAAGGAGAGGAACTGCGGATAATATAGTAATTATTAATTATGTAATGAATTAAGATAGTGCTAAAAGGAAGAAAATGTAAATGTTGTTCATCGATAGCGATAATAGTGAGGCAGAGGTTGTACGTGAGAATGGAGGAGATAGGAATATCAAAAGTAATGACGAGAATGGCAAAAGATATGTGTGAAGTAACGAAATTTACAGTGAGATTGAATGAGGAGGTACCAGCATGGTTTGAGTTACACAGAGGAGTGACAGGGTTGCCCCCTTAGTGCTACTCTATTTAACATTTATTTGGCAGATTTGGAGGAGGTTATGAGGAAAGGACAAGCGGCTGGGATTCTTGTTGGAAAGAAAAAGGTGTGGTCTCTTACGTATGCTGATGATATAGTATATATGGCTAGCAACAAAGAAGAGATGGATGAGAGAATGAGGAGATATATGGATAAGAGGGATTTACAAGTAAATGTGGAGAAAACGAAAGTGATGGTGTGCAAGAAGGGAGGGAGAGAATGTAGAAAAGATGAGTTTAGTATAGGGGGATGTAAAATAGAAAAAGTGAAGAAAATTAGATATCTGGGATTTATTTTGTCGCAATGATCATATTGAGACTGTGATAAAAATGGCAAGAGCAGGTATAGAAAGAATGAGATGGTGTGGGAGAGAAAGTTTGGGAAATCGGTGAGGATGTGAAATAAGATAATTAATGTATGCATGAACACGTAAAGAGGGTACAGATAGGGTGTATGAAAAGAATTTTAGGTTTGAATAGAAATACACATAATAGTATAGTTTTCCAGGAGTTAGACGAATATAAAGTATAAATGAAAGGAGTGAAAATGATGGTCAATTTTGAGCGGAAAATATTAGGTGATGAAAATAGCAGATTAGTTAAAGAAGTATATGTGGAAGGAATAAAGAAGACAAGAAAGGAGGAATGGGTGAATGAATGGATTATGTGCAGAATGAAGGTGAATGAGAGAGTAGGATGGTCGGGGTATAGGTGGTGGGAGAGAAGCTTGAAAGGAAAAGAAGGAGTGAGTGAGGTTGTAGAAAGAATGAAAGACGTGAAAAGGCAGGAGAGGGTGGACAAATGAGAAAGTAGCAGGTATAATAAGAAACGTAGATGGCTAAAGAATGTAGATGGGATGTGTGAATATCTGTTATCAGGTTTAAGGATGTATGAGAAAAGAATGATTGGGAGGTTTAAGTGCGGGAATGAAGAGGGGGAAAATAAGTATGAGCTGAATGAGCCAGAATGAATGTGTAGAATATGTGGGAGGGCAGAGGAAAAGTGGAGTCACTGGCTAAAGGAATGTGAGGGAATAGAATGCAGTAAGGGAGGAAGAGAGATAAGAGGAAACTGGAGTAGGGTATAAAGGAAACGGTAGAGAAATAATAATGAAAATAGTGGGTGAAATAAAGGGAAAAAGTAGGAGAGGCGTGAATAACAAGAAATATGACAGGAGAGGGAATATGAGAAAGGGGAAAAATAATAAAGAAAGAGAGAGAATGGAGGATAGGAGTTTCGGTGGAGAGTGGAGAATATAAAAGATGGAAGAAATAGGAGAAAGGATGGGGGCGGGGGGGGGGGGGGGAGGGGGGAGGAGGAAAGGCTTAAAA
>WYDF02322691.1:0-14343 GCA_009867245.2 Adranes taylori
TTAGACTCTAATACCTATTCAATTATTAGAGTACGAAGAATATTTTGAAGAGATACCGAGATTTCCGCGGCAGCAGGTCGCCGTAATTATACCAACTGGCAATTAGGGC
This sequence comes from Adranes taylori, assembly GCA_009867245.2. Classification (NCBI taxonomy): domain Eukaryota; kingdom Metazoa; phylum Arthropoda; class Insecta; order Coleoptera; family Staphylinidae; genus Adranes; species Adranes taylori. The sequence continues at coordinate 110 of WYDF02322691.1, forward strand.
ATGTCGCTGACCGCGGCAAGGTGGAGAGCAAAGCTCTTCGCGCCGTAGGCAACTATGGGAACCAGGTGGGGGGCAAAACAACGTTTGCCGGGTCCGCTAGTTCGTTAATGAAAACAAACGCTTAGCTCTGTTCACCACCTTTGGCTAGCAAATTAATTTTAAAATCGTTTATATGAATATACTTACGTATGACTGTGCGCCTATATTATTACTAAGAGATGTTATGAAGTTAAATGCAGTTGTATGAAGTAACTAGCGATGAGACAATCTATTAGGGGGCCAGCTCATCCAAACTATTAGGAATTATAGCAATTAGGGACTTAAACAATTAAAGTTCGCCTATTTATATCTTCCATATACCATATAGTTATGTAATACCTATAGGTAAATGAAAGATATGGGATTCTTGTTTTGACATTTTTTCTATTTTACCTTAGTACGTCTCTTGTATTGAAATTACTGCAATACGTTAATACGCAATTCGAAGAGGGGGTCATAAGGAACAATTTTTCATATAAAACGTTTTTTCTAAAAAAATTATTTCTTGCTGAAAAATATAAAAGAAAGGTCGATTTTTCGGTGTCTGTTTGTATGTAAGTACGTAAGGATGTTTTTATGTTTGTACGTCTGTACGTATGTGTGTTCAAGAATTTCTCTTTCCCTTCTGGACCTATCTGGATGAAATTTGGTAGACAGGTGTAGACTATGAGCCCGCAGGACAAAGTCCCATGTTGCCAAATTGTATAGGAAGCGGTATTGCCACGTTTGAAGCTTAACAAAGTTTTTGAAATATCTCAGGAATGATAAAAGATACGACATTCGAATAAACCTTCTTGTTTAGGCTAAATAAAGTCCCTTCGATTTTGATTGAAATTTTTTTTCCAAAATCATAATTTAATATATATACATCGCGGGGTGTTTTTTGTTTTGCTAACTTTAGAGTCCATTTGATCGAAAAGTTTCGCAAGAATTTTTTTTAATTTCTTGTGTCAAAAGTTCCTTTAATACTTAAGCAATTAGGCGATTTTAATAAATCGCATGTCATAGCGCCTGATTAATTTGAACTTGAAAAAAATATGTACTACTTTAAATATATCTGTTCCTATAAAAGCTGGAAAAATGAAACTTGGGTTACCTATGTAAGTCTAAGGGATCTCAATTTTGCCAGTATGATCAAATGAATATTGTTGACCGGTTTTGAGACAAAAAATTTTTTCCCAATAACACCCTGTATATATTTTTTACATTTTCATAACCCTTCTAATTGTATTTTAAATGATACCACACATACTGCGTCTAACACTTATCGTTTCAAAGATATGCCCCTTAATCATTTAAAAAATTTCGCAACTTGTCGCCATGGCAACCGATATTCAGCAGTCATACATACTTGTAATGCCTACATGATAGCTCATATATGCAAAGTTACAGAAAAAATATTTTACGTTGTATGAGACCTGGAAGACTATAATACATATAACTTGGTGCTTGTGCAATTGAATAAATGTTGTTATCAGTGGCGGGTGCACATTATTATTTTGAGAGGGTTTCAAAATGATTATTTTATTGAGAAATTCAGTTTTAAAATTAAAAGATTGAAATTTCGCTTGCTTATAGTATATTATATTATGCGTCGAATGAAAGTAGTGTCATCCCCACAAGTGGTATAGAACGCGACGTTGCCACATTTACAATTTTACAAATTTTTGATCTATTTCAGGAACTATAAAAGATAGGACACTTGAATAAACTTTATTATATAGGCCACCAAAAAAAGCTCGTTCAATTTTATTTGAAATATTTTTTTTTAATTACAATTTAACATATATATATAGGGTGTTTTTTGTTTTGCAAATTTTGCGATCCATTTGCTTGTGACCGGCTATTGTACTACATTAAATATCTCGGTTCTTTAGAAAGTTAAAAAACTTTAATTTGGGAAACCAGTATAAGACCCAGGGTCCTCAATTATACGCCAAGGGTACACAAAATAAAAGTGACTCAAATGCGGTAGTGGGCAAAACTTAACTCAAAAACGGCAGCATTTCGCGCCAAAGCGGACAAATTCATAAGTCCAGGGCACTACTCTTTTAGAAATTACTCTATGGATAACTCTTTTAGAAATTAGACGAAAAGAGAGTCAAGAGGGGCCGTAGGCCATGCCAAATCAGACAGCACAGCTGTCCGCACCGTAGCCAAATACGGGGAAAATGTAAGTAAAGAGCGGGTGTTGGCCGCGGCAAAGCGAACAGTGAAGCTGACCGCGCGTAGGCAAATATGGGGACCGGGGAATTTATGCTTTTTTTTTAGTTTTTTCATGTTTAAGATTTTGATTTAAGTTTAAGGATTTAAGATTCAGGTTTAAGGTTTTGATCAATCTGTTTATTAATTCAATATAGAAGATTCAAACGTTGGTCATATGTTCCACGATCGGAGGGTTACAATAATATGCTCAATAAATAATGAAGAAAGATGTGGAAAAAAAAGGAAATGAAATGTAAAAATTAATCAGAATTTATATGTAAATAAAGACAATTTAATTTATCTTCTAATCATTTCTCGATATACTGTTTTCATCACTTCTAGTTTCTTGGTGTTGATACTCATACTGATGATCGCAGAGTTTATTTTTAATAAGTTGGGGGTACCCTTCCAAATATCTCACTATTGAAATGGCTATGAATGAACATTCCACCAATTAAAACGCTTTGTATTATCTCGTTTACTTCAATGTAACTAAGTTAAATGTGGTTAACAAGTTGTTTATTATGCTCATACAATATTCCTCTTGCGCTAATCATTAGTGGGAAAATCTTGAGGTTGCTAAAATTCTCATATTTACGCCTAATTGCCTCGATAAACTTGTCGGTGTTTTAGTTTGCTGCTTTATGAGTGTAACATACGTTTATATGGGAAAGAGTTATCCAATGGATTCCCACCTTCGAGATGATGACGGTATCTTCTTTCGTTAATATCAAATCTGGCTTACGAAGCGTACCATTACTTTGCCTCTTGTGGGGTCCACTCGCAAAGCCAGCCTTTATTAGTAGCTAATTTCTTCACCATTTTTACTATATGGTGATGCTTTGCAATCCTCTTATAGCAACTCCACAACGTTGTCTCAGCGTTGGCTGAGCGATACAACACGTTGACATCCTGCTCGGCATGTCTTTTCATTCTAGCGGTTGGATCGTATCGCCCTTGTTCGAAGATAGTTTGCTCTATAAGTTTATAATTTTACTATTATTAAACCAGTAGCGAGGTGGATAATAGATCCATGAATACCTTTATGGTTCTTTGTTAGGATAGAGCCGCATCCTGCATAGAATTCCTCTAGTTTATAGGCCCATTCATTTTCCGCTAAATTTGAAGTCCGTCGGTGAGGCCCTAATATTTGCTCTAACTTTCTGTAAATGTATTTTGCTGCTTCGAACGTATTTCTTGCTATAATGTCTTGAGAATATTTTAACTTGTCCAGCATATTTAACATAGCTCGTGGGACAACCTATTCAAGTTTAAGGACCCCAATGCTCCATAAACTAGTGTGTTCTCTAATGATTATACTTAAAGCTGTAGTAGCTTTTTCCCCGTATACATTTTTGGTTCCTAGCTCCCATTTGTTATTTGAGTGTAGTTCTTAAGAGATTTTCATAGCTTCAGAGTTAGGGGACGGCGGCCCAAAATGATTCCTCCTGGCATAATGACTCCCCCCCTTTATTATTAATACCAATGCTGCCCTCTGTGATTCGAGTCGGTGACTACGGTCAGTCAAGTCGCCATGTTTAGTTGACCACTATAAGTGAATGAGGTAACATCGTTTTATAAAAATATTTGTGAAAACGTGGTTTTTATGCTGTATGATCTGAAGTTACCATAACCCATGCAATATGTACACTTTCGCGGCAAAATGATCCCTTACTGGGTTGGGTAAAAAGATCCGGGATTTTTTTTGTTGCAGATAAGAACATGGTTAAAAAATATAAGAGAAAAACTGAGACGCAATTATGGGACGAAGAAAAAATGCGGCAAGCAATAGAAGAGGTCCGTCGTGGTTTAACTTACAAAAATGTGGCCAGAAACTATAGTGTTCCGCAGATGAGTTTAAAGAGACGCTGTAAAAGGAAAGAACAAGTTAGCTGCTAATGCTCTTAAAAAACTGGGAAACAAAAGACTACTTAGTGGAAAGACAACTACTTTTCACTAAGGAACAGGAAGAGGAATTGGTTGCGCATATACTTGACGTGGAAAGCAAAATGTACGGTCTCACCACTAAAGATGTGAAATCTAATATTGATCATCCCTTTCCCATGGAAACATGTCTAGCTGACAAAGATTGGTTAACCGGTTTTCGCAAGAACGATACTCAACTTTCACTAAGATCACCTGAGTCAACATTAGCGGCTCACGCTCGTGCTTTCAACCGGCGTCGTGACCAAATTTTTCAGGTTGCTAAAGACAGTGTATGACAAAATACAATTTCCAGCGCACAGAATCTTTAATGTTGATTAAACATCTTTGAGTAGGGTCCCAGGTAAAAACAAGTTGGCAGAGTTGTATCCGCAGAACGAGGTATGTCCACTATTGCCGTAATTTGTATGTCTGCATCTGGTTCTTATATTCCACCTATGGTTATTTTTCCTCGTAAGCGAATGAAAGAAGAGTTGAAATATAGTGCAGCACCGGGAACATCAATCTATTACAACGATTCTGGTTGGTTGAAACTTGAGGCTTTTGCGGTGTGGTTTAACCATTTCCTTTCCTTTATTAAGCCTTCACAAGAGGATCCAGCACTTCTAATTCTTGATGGCCACCTTTCGCACACAAACAACATATGTCTCATCGAAAAAGCCAGAAGTAATTTTGTGACCATTTGATGTCTACCTCCGCACACCACCCACAAACTTCAGCCGTTAGACGCGAGTTTAATGTACTACCCCATTACTACCACGATAAAGCATTGGAAAAGTAGCTTAATAATCACCCTGATTCAAAAAGACTGGCATTTTTCCGGTACGACCCCCATGTTTTCACTGACATTGATTTCGCAGCTGCTGAAGTGACCGAGGAAAACGAACCTCAGAATAACAATGCCCACGAGGAAAATGGTGCGGGCCATGACAGATGAAAATAATGCGGTCCATTGGCAGAATCATCAAGCCAATGAAAAAGGTATTGAATGGAACGAGCAAAATGAAGCTTTACAAACAACTGTTACGCAATCCTTAGCTTCAGTTAATGAACCATCGATATCGAGGTCATCGAACTCTCGTACCGTTGGGCACGTGATTTTAACATTCTGCCAAATGATGTTCATCCACGCCCTTAAATGGCACAAGAACAACGGAGCTCAAAATCAAGGAAGTCTGGAGGCACAATAGTTTTGACAAACAGTGCGTGTAAACATCAATTGTTAGAGAGACAACAGAAGAAGGAAAAGCAAAAAATCCAAAAAATAAAAATAATAGACGAAGTGTGAGAAAATATACGAATAATAACAGAAGAATACAGAACACAAATGATGAGGAATCTTCGGAGGAATCCGAAGTGGAAGAAGATTCAGAATGTCTTATTTGTACCGAAACATTTCTACAGTCATTTTGGGCCTCCGTCCCCTACTTTTGCTATTAAAGAGTTATGATCACTCCCACAATCCATTCCTAAATAAGCTTCAAGTCTTTTATTGAGGTTTCCCATCTGCCTTTGACTATTACATAGTCGATCTAGTTCTTTGTATGGCCATCAAGGGATCTCCACCTGTACATCGGTTCTAGAGGTATCGAAAAACAGTTATAATTTTGGACATGGCAAAGAATAGAATTTTTGTTTCCTAACATACGAGAAAGTCAAATACTATAAACGAAGTTATGTGCATGCTGTAATAAACATTTAACATTCTGCCAAATTATGTTTATCCACGCCCTTAAATGGCACAAGAACAACGTAGCTCAAAATCAAGGAAGTCTGGAGGCACAAGAGTTTTGACAAACAGTCCGTATAAAGGTCAATTGTTAGCGGAACAACAGAAGAAGGAAAAACAGGCCGAAGAAAAAGCTTTAATGAACAAGAATAAATTGGAATAAAAAAAAGTTCCAAGAAATAAAAATAAAAGACGAAGTGTGAGAAAATATACAAATAATAAAAGAAGAATACAAAACAAAAATGATGAGGAATCTTCGGAGAAATCCGAAGTGGAAGAAGATTCAGAATCTCTTATTTGTATCGAAACATTTCTACAGTCTCATTCAGGAGAAGGGTGAGTGCAGTGCTCAAAGGGCTAGCGTTGATCACATGATGAGTATACGGGAATCGACTTTAATGACTGCGATCCTTATCGCCGTGACTATTGTATTCACAATATCAAGGTGAACAAAGTGCGTAAATATTTTAACTTGTAATGTCAACTTGTTCTGCTTTCAATTCAGATTTTTTAAATTTTTTCGTTTTTTGATATTTTTTTAGCTGTTTTATTACAGAGCGATTTAAGTTTATTTTTACTAAATGTCATTTGGTTTAGCTAAATAAGTAAATTTCGGTGTCGCTAATTGGTTTTTTTATTATGAAAAAACTATTAAAATGCATCTAGAACAGAAATCATTTTGCCTTACTTAGGGATCATTTTGCCCAATCTATCAGTGTAAAACGATCCTTTTGCAATCGTCTACATTACTCAAAACGCCCTCAAAAAATTGATCAAAAAATTGGTAAAGCAATATTTAAGTACAGTCTACCGACATTCCAAAAAATATATTTGAATTTCTTCTCTAATATACTTGGGCCGCCGTCCCCTACTTTTGCTATTAAAGAGTTATGGTCACTCCCACAATCCATTTCTAAATAAGCTTCAAGTCTTTTATTGAGGTTTTCCATCTTCCTTTAACTATTACATAGTCGATCTGGTTCTTTGTATGGCCGTCAGGGGATCTCCACGTGTACATCGGTTCTAGAGGTATCGAAAAACAGTTATAATTTTGGACATAGCAAAGAATTGAATTTTTGTTTCCTAGCATACGAGAAAGTCAAATTCTATAAACGAAGTTGTGTGCATGCTGTAATAAACTTAACAAATTACACGTTTCGCAAATTCTCAGCCGCCTATCTTTAGTGTGGACTTTTTTGAGAGAATTGAAAATGACAGATGTTCTCTGGTTTGTATTAATCAAGATTAAATTGTCTGCTGTCTTGACGGCCTAAATTTGATTAAAATCCGTTCCATAAGTCCAGAGTTCTTCATGTAGATTGTAGACACACAAAGGCATTAATCAAAAACCACTTTTTTCTAAACTTCCTTCTCAATTAAAATAACGCAATCGCACATTTTTATGATTTTTATATCTTCCATATACCTATATTTTATACGTACATAAGATTAAAAAATTTGAAATGTAACAATTCAAAACGACTCATTCCTTGTTTGGAACCTAATTTTATTGGACTAATTTCAGTTTATTGGACTCCAAAAACTTTTCTTGTAAGAGGTTCTTCTATTCTTATAAGAATATAATATCTACTAATAAATTTTGAAAGAATTATTATTTTAATTACAATATTAATTATATACCTTGTGAATTTCCCATAAGTTTCAATGCAAATCCAACAACTGGATAAGTTCCTTTTAATTTTGGTATTTTGCTTAAGAGTCGATACATGTTTCTTCTTTGCCAATACCATTTTAACAATCCTAAGCCTACTAAAACAAATGCACTACACATCAGCTGGAAAAACATTTGCATAAATAGTTTTTGTTATTTTTTTCTTAATATTATTTTATCAGCAAATGTTTCAAAAGTAGGAACTTGAAATCTATCACAGGTATTTATATAATCATGGACGTAATAACATATACATTTGTAAATCGTTTTTAATTAACAAATTTAAGCAATTCATTTTTCTGTTTATGTGTTAATTATTAATAATAGTAAACATACTGAAATTTTTAATTGATATGTAACCATAAATGAGTTTCGTATAATTATTAACTTTAACAGGATGTATGTACAAAATAATTTATATCATTCATTAATGTGTCGTGACCTAAATGGCAGACTTAAGTGGCTGCAGTTTTTATTGCATTTGTATAGAGTGTATGTGAGTCAGAATTACTAAAATTGCCTTTACTATTTGGAATATTAAAAAATTAATATTAACTTTCATATATTATAACTTAAAACTAAACCTGATTACTTATTGAGTTTAACGCATAACAAAGGCGTTTAGGATTAATAATAATCAAATTAATTACCTTTCGTAACTTAAAAAAAAAATCCGCCGCTTTTGGGAAATCGAACTCAAACCTCCCAATTTCCGGTCAAGTGAACAGAGCATTATACTACCGAGGGCGCTAGTCCAAGTTACGACAACGTAGTTTCTTCAACAAAATGAAGCTATTTTTCCCATCCCAACATGGGTTGTGGAAAAACTGCTCAATAAACACTGCACTACTAAACTTCTGCGATGCAATATTAAGCGCTCTGGATGGATACCTATATACATGGAGGACCTTTTTGTTGATTTATGTAAGGTGTTTGATTGTGTGAAGCGTGACCTTTTTCTAATCAGATTAAGGTCATTAGGGATAAGAGGAACTATAGGAATATGGCTGGCCTCATACCTGTCTAACTGAAAGCAACTTGTAAGGCATATGAGTAATAGGAGACCAATATACTCTAAAGAGATACAGAGCGCTGTTTCGCAAAGTTCCGTTCTCGGGCCAACACTTTTTCTCATTTATGTCTCATGGTTAGAAAACTACACACGTCTTGTATCATTAGGGTTACCACCTCAGACCTAGGTCTCACCCGGGGACGATGAAAAAAAAAACATACATACATCAAATTATAAAATAAAAATAATTTAACATTTTTATATTGTCCAAACGCAGCCTAACAGTCAAGCGCTCAGGTAAAACACGCGCCACAGACCTCTTTAGTCCTTTACACACTCTGAATACAAGTTTTGAATTTCTAATATACAATATTATTTATTTTTATAATTATATGGGGATTTACTACACAACACAGAGAAATAATACTTATACTCGGAGCCCGGAGACAACTCGCTGAAACCCGGAGTCTCCGGGTCAAACCCTGAGAGGAGGCAACCCTAAGTATCATACGATACATATTTCCTTATAATTAACAACTGCCTTCACGGTCAGTTGTAAATTATAAGGAATTTCCGGTCAAGTGAACAGAGCATTATACTACCGAGGGCGCTAGTCCAAGTTACGACAAAGTAGTTTCTTCAATAAAATCAATATTTTCCCATCCCAACATAGGCTTTCGAAAAAACTGCTCAATAAACACTGCACTACTAAACTTCTGCGATGCAATATTAAGCGTTCTGGATGGATACCTACATGGATGGAGGACATTTTTGTTGATTTATCTAAGGTGTTTGCTTGTGTGAAGCATGACCTTTTTCTAATCAGATTAAGGTCATTAGGGATAGGAGTAACTATAGGAATATGGCTGCCCTCATACCTGTCTAACTGAAAGCAACTTGTAAGCCATATGAGTAATGGGAGACCAATATGCTCTAAAGAACTCGAGATACAGAGCGCTGTTTCGAAAAGTTCCGTTCTCGGACCAACACTTTTTCTCATTTATGTCTCATGGTTAGAAAACTACACACGTCTTGTATCATTAGGGTTACCACCTCAGACCTAGGTCTCACCCGGGGACGATGAAAAAAAAAACATACATACATCAAATTATAAAATAAAAATAATTTAACATTTTTATATTGTCCAAACGCAGCCTAACAGTCAAGCGCTCAGGTAAAACACGCGCCACAGACCTCTTTAGTCCTTTACACACTCTGAATACAAGTTTTGAATTTCTAATATACAATATTATTTATTTTTATAATTATATGGGGATTTACTACACAACACAGAGAAATAATACTTATACTCGGAGCCCGGAGACAACTCGCTGAAACCCGGAGTCTCCGGGTCAAACCCTGAGAGGAGGCAACCCTAAGTATCATACGATACATATTTTCTTATAATTAACAACTGCTTTCACGGTCAGTTGTTAATTATAAGGAATATCGAACTCAACATCCCAACATGGGTTGCGGAAAAACTGCTCAATAAACACTGCGCTACTAAACTTCTGCGATGCAATATTAAGCGCTCTGGATGGATACCTATATGGATGGAGGACCTTTTTGTTGATTTATGTAAGGTGTTTGATTGTGTGAAGCATGACTTTTTTCTAATCAGATTAAGGTCATTAGAGATAAGAGGAACTATCGGCATATGGCTGGCCTCATACATATCTAACTGGAACCAACTTGTAAGACATATGAGTAATGGGAGACCAATATTCTCTAAAGAGATACAGAGCCTAATGACTAATAAAAGGTAGACCAGTCTGTGTATTTAAAATGTTGATACTTATTTTCATCTCATAAGGCATAAAATTGAGTCTAAAATCTCCGTTTCTCTGAAAAAGTCCAAATTCTCTCCATAACGGAGACAAAAGTTAAATCCGACATTAATATATCAAATTATCGCATCTTATAACGTAACAGTCGTCGAGGCGCAATTAGAGGAACCGCACTTGCAATCAGCGTCCACTATGCAAGCACTTCTTTTTCTCTTCATTCACAGTTTGATTACCTTGAATGTGTAGCGGTCAACGTTCATTTCACTAATTCCACAGTGACGATTTTCTCGTATTACAAGCCCCCATCTGAAAATATCTTTCAAATATTTTTAGAATATTTCTCAACACTCCCAAAGGCATTCTAATGGGCGGCTTTACTACGCGCCATATAGATTTTGGAGAAGAGCCACTAATAATAATGGCGAAACATTAATTAATTGCATGTCGCAATTCCCTATTCAAAGGATCAGGAACACCGAACTAACCTTCATTGGCAACAGTGTCTCGATTATTGACCACATCATAATTACAGAAAATTTAATCCACCAAATTGATTCAGAATGCTTGGCCGGCATGTGAATTGCTTCTGTTCTGACCATTATCCGCTCTTAATCAAGACTTATCTTGACAAAGCACTCGAACCACCTCCTACATAAATCATCATCAGATATTTTCAAGGACCAAACTGGCAGTATTTCCAGCAACGAATAATTCAGCTCACCCCACTGAACCATCCCATCTCTTCTGCTAGCAAGATAGATGAAATAGCAGCTCATTTATTGCAAATCATCCAATATTCCGCATCTGAGAGCATCGCCCTACAATCTGTGGCCTTAAATAGGCAATCCCTTCCTCGCTATATCTTAAACATGATTCGTGAGAAAAGACGCATTTTCCACCAGTTAGTTGCGCATAAAGAGCCAGCCATTAACACAGAGTGAAATAGTCTTAATGCTTTAATCCGTCGCAATATTATTGCGTACAGAGAGGAGTGCTGGACGAACGTCAGATCGCAGAGAAATACCGCAGAGAAATATTCGTCCCCTAAATCCTATCTAACTAATTCACAAGGACAAATAATAAATAACCCGTTAGAAAAAGGCTTCTATTTTGCTGATCATCTTCAATTAGCCTTCCAAATTCCTAACAAACCAAACTTTGACAATCAATTTCTATTTGCAGGCAACTTTGTCAGGAACTTAGATGTTCGTTACACACCAATTTCATATTTCCCTGAAAAAGATGATTCCTTAGCAATTCTGAAGAAATTACTTCAACGCTCAAATTGCGTAAAAACAGAGCGCCCGGAATCAATAATCTAACCTTAATCAGTGTCCCTTTTTAGGCCACTTCCCAGTAGAATGGAAGATGGCGAAATGGTCATGATTCCCAAACTTAGAGAGGATCCCAGGAACGTTTCGTCATATCGCATTATAACACTCATTAACGTGAAAGGCAAAACCTTTGAAAGAATAATAACAGCTCGAATAGGAAACATTTGGAAACCAACAAAATCCTACAAGACAATCAATTTGGTTTTATTGTGCATTGGCAGTTTTTCTGGACATCACCCTTTGACTCAGTATGGTATGCTGGCTTAATTCGCAAACTCCACACACTAACTCCACACACACTTGTCCAGTTATATCTATCAAACCACAGCACTCCAATGAAAATAGGAGACACATTATCCAGAACTATATACCCTCAAGCTGGAGTCCCGCAAGGCTCCGTCCTGACCCCACTACTATACATAACGTACTGCTACGATGTCCCAATCTCCAACGACCCCAATTACTTTTATGCAAACGACACGGCATTTTGGGCCTGCCAAAAAATCAACTAAAACCAATAGCAAACACATCAAAAATTCCCTCAACTCTTTCTTAGCATGGTCGCAGAAATGGCGTGTCACACCAAACCCAAGCAAAATTGAAGCCATTTTATAGCAGAAGGTTTTGACTCTTTCAATAGTTTTTCCATGGGGAAGGATTGTGTCCTTCTTGGTGGGGTTAACGCGTAACTCTTTTGCTTTTGATCTGTTGATCTTGAGGCCAATTCTTGCTTCTTCAGTTTCTAAAGTGTCTAGTTTGGTCTGCATACCTTGCTGCATCTGGATCAGGAGGCAGAAATCGTCTGCGAAGTCCAGGTGTTTTAATTTCTCTGTGAGTCCCCAATGGATTACATTAGCTCCGTCGGCCACTACTTTCCGCATTATTTAGTCCAGTACTACTACGCGAGAGCAAACAGCCTTGCTTTACTACAGTTTTTGTATCAAATGCATCAGAAAGTTGTCCCTCGTGAAGCACTTGTCTGGGACTCCTTAATTTGTGTGAAAGGCTTTTCCAAAATCGTCAAACGTCAGATATAGGGGCCACCAATATTCAAGCGTTTGCTCCACTATGATTCTTCGGGTGGTGATTTGGTCTGTACAGCCTCTGCTCCCTCTGAATCCAACTTGCTCCTTCCTTAATCTTCCATCTATTGCTTTCCTGATGCGATTTAATAGAATATGTGAAAAAAAATACTTGACGTAGATTGAAGCGTTATAATTCTCCAGTTAATGCATTTGATGGGGTCCCCTTACTTGGATAGTTTAACGAGCACCCCACTTTTCCAATCAGCTGGCATTACGTCGGTGTTCCACACTTGGTTTAGTAGATGGAGCATCATTTCTGCGTCGTCTTGAGTGCTTCTACAAGTAGGTTGTCACTACCTGGGACTATACGATTTTTAGACTTCTTGATTGCTGTCACCACTTCTGCTCTAGTGATCGGGTTAAGATCTATCTCTAGTTGCTTTACATTTTAGTGCTCTTCCTGTTGGTTTTGGCTCACTGCAGTGCTCACTTCTACTCATTCATTCAATGATCTTATCGCTACTATGCTTACATAATCTACATTTCCTATACATATAATTGTCACTCATCCAAACCACCTACTTCCTCTTTTGCCCCTCTCACAACGAAAACTAGCAATCAGCCTTTTCTCACTTATACATTAACGTGATAGTAGATAATCGACTCGTAAGTTACTTAAACCTTCCATTATACATATTTTCCTTTATTTTTTCCTCTTCCTTGTCTTTCTATCTTACAGTTTGCCATAGTTTCTCATTTAAAATTCACGAACCACACACTATTTTCTCTTTCCAGAACTTAACCAACCATCCTAATCAATACTAGCAAGAGTAATAAAACTTTAATGAGAGCAATATATGCCACTTTTAGTTTGAACAAGATTGAAATGTACTTATAACTTTAATGTGAAAGTTGTTGATATATAATTTACTCTTTTTTTAAGTTACTTTTTCATATCTTTTATAATTTTTTATTAATTTACAATTATTTTTAATTGCTTTTAAATCAATACGATTCAACGTAATTTTCTATGGTATATCAAAATTAATTTGTACTTGTATCACAGAGTATGATGGAGCTGAATAAATTTTAAAATCATCTATTTGTGTTTGCCAATTCTGTAGAAAAAATACAAACGTATTAAACGATGATAAAAATAATTAGCTTCTGCTGATGCTGGTATTTTTAAATTGAACTAGTAATGGTATTTATAATAATTATAATAGTTGTTTAAGCAGGTAATCATCGAAAATCGCGAAACATATATGAGAGATCACAAAGGTAGAAAAAATTCCGATGAACCTTTTGCGTGGATGGCCATTTATGCTATTAAGATTAATAGCCTCAATATGTTTAAATTTGCGAATATACTGTCTAAGTATATGATATCAAGAGTAATCAGTGGTATATCAGTGGCTTTTCAAGTCCCATATGTGTTCTATTGTGCAATTTATTTGCTTTAAAATGCATGTTATCACCATAAA
>WYDF02322702.1:1271-27800 GCA_009867245.2 Adranes taylori
CTGCCCCCCCGCCCCCCCCCTCCCCCCTCCCGTCCCCCCCCCCCCCCCGCCCCCCTCTTTCTCCCCCCCCCCCCCCCCCTCTCTCTCTACAAGTTTATGCCTAGCTACGTTGTACTGTCATTATTTGTATTTACAAAACTCATCTTTGCCCAAATAAAAACACAGGTAAACTTATTACGGTGTATTGTCAATTTTCGTTATCTCAATTTTTGTTTATTTGTCATTCAAAATTTGCTCCATCACAAAGCAGAAGACATGTTATTTTATATTTCATTGATAATTCTATCTTTTAATGTTTTAAACAAATTTTCTATTATTGTAACATAGCATGTTACCTAAATAGACTTAATAAATAAATTTTGACACCGCGGCACCGGTAAATTATGATACCGCGCCACGGGCTAATATTCATAATATAAAATTAACATGGAAACTGCAAGTGCAGATGTCGATGCAGCTAAAAAGTTTCCAGAAACACTTAAAGAAATAGTTGAACGGGAAAATTTTCCGCCGAATTTGATGAAAGTACGTTATTTTGGCAAAGGCTACAATCGAAAATTTTCATTTCTGTCGAAGAAAAAAACAGCTTCTGTCTTTAAAGCAGAGAAAAAGCGGTTGACGGTGCTTTTTGGGTCCAATGCTTCTGGAGATTGTAAATTAAAATTATTATAAGTTTACCAGTTGGAAACTGCAAGGGCGTTAAAAGGAAGTGCAAAATCAAATTTGCCTGTCATTTGGAGATCGAACAGAAACCAAACAGATATTTACTGATTGGTATGTTAACCATTTTTGGCCAGAAGTGCAATTTTATTGCAAAGCAAATAATTTCGAAGAAAAAGCGATTTTGATTTTGGATAACGTTCCAGGGCACCTTACTGATCTAGCCACCCTGGACACTTGTATTCTACTGCTTTTTGTATTTTACTCTGTTTGTTTGTAACAAAAGATGCTCATTGCATGAGATTATACAGGATTGGGTTAGAATTCGTGTATCTTATTTATAATAAAGTACTTAAACACTATAATGAACTACGCAATAACATGTTGAAATAATTGTTTTGTTAATTGTTCTATAATATTTATAACTTCCATTATATGACTACTCTGATTTTTATTCTATTATGACCCCATTCCATTATCAAAATAGCAATTAAAAATAGCGAACACTAAAGGTAAATTGATTTTTCGTAATTAATTTGTTCTTATGATTGTGTTGTTTGCAGTTTTGTAAATGCTTATTTATAAGCCGCCACACGCTTTTGTTTTGTTCTACGGTTCTCTATGTAGCAACTCCGTTATTAGTTATTCCGTGCTACGGGCTTTTCACATGTTTGATTGAAGCAACAGTAAAGTCATACAGCAGTACAGTCACACCTCGTTTAACAAAGTTAATGCGCTCCACAAAATCACTTCGTTAAGCGAAATTTCGTTATACGAGTAAGAATAGTATGGTCAGAATAGGGTTATGTTCCAACTAATCATTTAAAACCAACTGCTTGACATGATGCCAACAAATTCCCAAATTTCGTCTTCGTCTGTTGAAATCGAACAATTTTATAGTGACGGTGAACCATCTTCACTTATTAATTTAAATACATTAATATTAGATTACTTACAATGCACGCCAATGGAATTAATTATTCGAGGCATGTCTATGGAACTTTCTTGTAAAAGCTTATGATTTATTACTGCACGTTATTTGGGATTTCTGATATATTGTACATGCTCGCTCGCCTCTTTTTTGTTACGATGGTATCATTGCCCGACAAAACATTTTTCTCAGGGGATTATCATGATATTGATTTTAATTCTTTTTAAAATACACAAAATATTAAAGAAATAATTGGAACAAAAAATCAAAAGTTCATCAACAGAGTATTTATATAAATAAATATATAAAAACAATGTGGACAAATGATATTTAAAAACTTTTTGATTATAGCAGAATAGAACCAGAACCAAGACAGCTAAGCCAAAAAGATCAACCAATATAAATAAGACACGTAGAGCTCCAGGTGAGGATAATATTGTCACGTTTAAATTTGTGACGCGGATTTGAGTTAGCTTTAACAGGATAAATACATTAGGGTTCCACTCAAAACACTCGATTCAACCGGGGATGGTAGAGCAAAGAATATTGATTTATTTCGTGCGTAGTCAAAACTAATAAAAGTTATTTTCCTCCAAGTCAAAAATAAATAAAATAACGGCAAGCAACATTTAAATAATAATATGTAATAATTTGAGAGTAATTATTAAAGAATTTGTTGACCGACAACATATCAAAATACAATACGGTTTGGGTTTATTAAACTTGCATAGAGGTTTATGCGCCACCGGTAACTTTTAGACTCATTTCGTAGATATATATATGAAAACTAGTAAGTAACATTTAATAAGAGTTATACTCAATAAAATTCAAAGAATTTTAGTTGTTTCAGTCCTTAATCAAAATTTATAATAAAATAATTGCCTACTCACATCTGTACATCTGCCTTAATTCGCACAAAAAAGAAACAGATCGAATGAGAAAAATACGCGTAATGAACTTTTAGTCTGAACTTGTCAAAATGTAATTAAATTATGTCGATGTATTTCGGACTGAGTTAAATTATTTCGATGTATATCCGGCAAAAGTTTGTTGCATCTCTGCATCACTCTTTTGCTTATTAAAAAGTCTATTACTGAAATTATTTTTGTCATTCACTCACCCTAACACATTGGAGCACAAAGCTCATTAGCGTAAAAAAGACTATTTTCTTTTCTCCTCTGCTTTTAGCTTCTTTTATCGCGCAAGATTCTCGCACGCCTACAAAGTTCCACCCGTACCACGAAATTATCTTGCGTGTGTATTATCAGATAGAATGAATCTCTATTTTCCTTAGATCATCTATTTAAAATATTAAAGATCTCTACAATTGAATCCCAAGAAGTGAATACGTCTAACATCTTTTGGCGTTACAATATCTATACTGAGATGCTTAAACTTCTGTGTATTGAAAACCTCAACGTCTTAATAGCTTCTTAAATAAGATATATGGAACTATACCACGCGACTGTGTTCAATCTATATTTAATCCGATACCTACGGAGAATGGAGCAAAGAAGTGCAAACAACTGTTTTATGAGTCATGTATATAGTAAAGACAGCTTTAAGAATCATATACAAACTGAGCAATATATAGGTGAGAAACAATTTGGTTCCCGTTTGGGTATTGTAATCAGAGTTGTATTGTTTATGTCACAACCAATCACAGGATGTCCACCTATGTTTAATAGACTTTGAATAATTTCTTGATGGAGTAAGGCTGATCAATATACTTAAGGAACAAGGAACGAATCAGAGTGATATCAATCTGATTACAAATCTGTACTGGGAGCATACAGTAATTATAAAAACAGAGCACCAGGTTTTCCTATCAGAAGAGGTGTAAAACAGAGTTGCATACTCCCTCCGACACCTTTTAACATGTAATCAGAAAATACATTCCAGAAAATATTAGAAACATCCAAGAGGGTATAGAAGTAAATGGAAGATTCGTGCATAATTGTCACGGTTTATTATCTCAGAAAAATAGGATCGTGGTTTTGTTATTAATCTCTTTGGGTAACCACCATACCACTTTATTTTTGTAACATAAATAATGCTCGTGTGGATTCTCAAACAGGAGGCGGAGAGAAATAATTGTTGTTATTTATATTGCACACTTTATTTATGGTTGTAGGTAAACACATGTAGAACACAATAACAGAGTTACAAAATGCTGTTTATTACTGCAAATATTTATAATTTACAAGTACAGTCCTCTTGGCTTGATGATTGCCAGTGGCTTCCTCCTGGTTCCATAGAAGTATCGGTTGCCGGGGGAAGGGTTATAAATTAAATGCGAGAAAGAAAAGAAAATGAGAAATTCAAGATGAAAAATTCGCAAGAGTCGGCAGAAGTACAGGGTGCGTTGTGTAAGTTGGATGTTTACAATTTGTTCATAGACATTTGCTGTAGATTTAATTTTTTTGATAGTTAATTTAAAAACAATGATTAAATTAAATTTTGATTTTACGCTACGTTTGAACAAATCATTCTTACTGCTGCGGTAAATGCTCGCTGACTGCAAGATAGATATAGTCATTTTTATTGTCAATTATGACTTCGAATAGAGCGAAGTTCTCACGTCACATCTGAAGACGATTCCCAAATTCCGTCTCCTGATGCTTAGTTGCGTGGACCTTTGATATGGAATTCTCTGGCGAGAAGTTGCTCCTGACGGTGGATTGGCCAGTGACACTTTGCGTAGTAACCGTCGTCACTTGGACGTGGCTTAAAGCAAGTTTCTGCTATAAAATTATAGGAAGTTTAGGATTCTGTCCAATAGAAATATTTTTTTTGATCTGTTGAGATTTCTAAGGATGAAAATTGCATTATCTTGTTGACGAAAACGTAAGTGATGGGCTCATAAATCGTGGTGGTGCAACCAAAATCTTAGAGATCGTTGCAGTGAAAACGCCGTCTGCTAAAATTCGTAGAACTATCATCCATTGAGAGAAGACAGTGTGGCGAAAACACAATGGCGGCACTGCTTATTGAAATTTGAGTGGTGGAAACATACGTTAAGTCATAAAACTCTTTCGTTTAAAAAGTAATAAGATTAAAAGCTTTCGTGAAAGAAAGAAATGCGGAAATAGCCTCTATTTCTGTGAAAGCACATTTACAGTTTTAACTCAAACCTTCCGACATGCTCGTCAAAAGTCAGTCGGCATGCCGTATACATTGGCGGTAAGCTATCTTATACAGCGGAAATCTTTGACATTAAGCGTGCTAAAGTAGACATCATTTGAATATGGCTTTCTAAGCGACCGGTGTTTATCTTCTGTGTTAGCGGTGCATTTTAACATTATATTATGCGGGCGGCATTTATTCGTTGTTTTTTCGCGCCGTATGATTTTATTTTAAGCATATTACATTCTTATTTCTCAATTTATATTATTTATTTCATAATTAATCGTTATTACATTTATGTATTGATTTCTTAAATTATATTTGTAGAATTGAAACAAATTTGATTAGTCAATTTATATTATATTTACAAGAATTAAATGAGTCAAAATGTTGGATAAAGGGGATTATATAGTGATGATTTAATATTAATAGGAATTAAAGTTTTGGGAGAGGGAGGGAAGCCCGTATTAAATTTGATAAAAATTTAATACGAGCTTAAGATAAGAGCCCTTAGATAAGCTTGAGATTAGAGCCCGGTATTAAAGTTGATCATGTTTCGGGCATGTAATTGTTGTTTGAAATGTCTTTCTTGATTAGTTGTAACTATAAAACTAAAACATACTGAGAGAATATATTATGTTGATGTTTTTCATTGTCATATTGTCGCATTTAAGTTTGGGTGGTGATTTTATTCCAAATGTGACTGGCCAGAGAGAATTAGTTCAATGAGGTACGCAACGATTCTCTCCTATACTCCGGGATACTATTCACTTTAATATGCACTGGAATTTATTTGCTACGAAATTATGTTATAATCTGTAGATTCGCGACAGTGTTTCGAATAGAACACATGACTTTGTGATTAATTGTTAACGTTACTAGCGCTGTATTGAACTTTATCTGGCTCAGTCAACCAAAATTATAATTAAGCCACAAACAGCCCTACCATCTACCAATCGTCTTTCTTAGTCAAGGCTGTTTGAATAAAATATGCATAAATTCAACTGTTTGAATAATGGTTAACGTTACATAAATAACGCCTCATCAAAGTAATAAAATAAAATAATATTTTATTCAATTACTACTTTGGCGTTAAAATTCCATCCAATAGATTCCCAAATCATTATAAAATTATTCTGCTTACGGTTTTTGTCGTTTCTACCATCACTAACTTATTTTAGATGACACACTGTTACCTTAAATGCATTTCAACTAATTTTCATTTATCTCAATAAATAAACTTGCTGACTAACCAATTCAATTTATTTTATTCAATGAATTATTATATTGTTGTCCAACACTGTACTTTACTATGCCCCATATCTAACCGTTTGCTATTCAACAATTTTATTTCGAATAAATTATATTTCTAATTTAGTTTAATTCATGATTTTATTTTTAAAACATTGAAAGACAGGCATTCACCTTACACCTTAAAATTTCTGACTACCAACTGTCCGTTCCTGTTAGAGCTGTGTCTTTTGCTCATTTCATTATTTCCCAATCTCACTCCAAATTTTCCTATCAACGTTACGATCAGTACTTCTCACTTCTTTCTCCCTAGCTCATCATACGCTCATCAGTATCATAGCTACGCTTTCACTAACTATTGATTTAATACCAATGAGATCTCTTCTCACTGATAACAGCACGTTGTGCTATCTATTGATTATCACTAATCAGCGACGTTCCCTTCTGCAACCTATAATTTGTATAATTGACGTCATCGATCTTGTTTTTTTTCCGACGGAAGAAATAATGCTACTCCCCGATTCTCATGGTGAAATTCTAACTCAATCGCAATGTGAGTATCATGTTCTGAATGTTTATATATTATATGTTATTTCATGATTAAAAGTTTAAGCAACTACTTCGTCTAGCACATAAAATGTTAAACCTCAAAATATTTTAAAGAATCTAGCCATCCTGAATTATCTAAATGACTTAAAAGTATCAAGTGTATAAAACTATCCACTAAATTGGAACGAGGACAAGTCTCCTCGTTACAATATTTTAAAAAATAAACACAAGGAAGCAGTAAAATTTGTAATTTTGGTTGTAAATGAGACCCTTGAAAGTGATTAATAATGTTGGTGAAACAATTTTCCAAAACATTGTATAAAGTTTCAATTAAACTGAATCCACTTACTTGTTAAGCTAAAACACATTGTCCAAATACCACCATGCATTGGCACCAAAAAAGCGTACTCCTGTCCAATGCGTTTCATATGTTCAGCCTTTGGTAATACACTGGTTGTTAATTTTGCGACTTTTCCATCTAATAGCCATTCAATGTTCTTTGAAGTGCCATTGGTTAACTGTTCAAGGATTCTTCTATCCCACGTTATTTCCTCCCAGTGGTCAGTCATTATCGCTGCACATAACATTCCCGTCGCGCATGTTGTTAGGATCAAAGTACCCAATAGGAAAAAGACACTGAAATAATATTATATCTGTAAGTCACGTGTACAATTTTGACCATGCGGATGATCATTCATATTTGAGATCCAATAAATATTTAAACAAATATTGTTGAGTGCAATATTATAAGAATCTCTTCAGTACTATCTTTATAGATTTCTCTTGTCGGCTTTGTAAAATCAGCGCAGTCATCGAAGTTATTTATATTTTTTGCAATTAATTCATATTATGAGTGATAAATTTTAAATGCAAAATTAAATAAAAAAAATTTCATCTGATCCACGCAATTAATTAAATATTTTTTAACGTTTTTTGTTAAATAACCATTATCAGTAGAACAAAACTATAACAATATTTTTTTAAGTTTAAACAATTAAAATTTTTAAGTAAATGTAATGAGTTGAAATGATATTAAAAAAAATCAAAATATTTGACGTATTAAATTTAAACATGTTCACAGAAGTAATATTATAAAAGAAAAGAAATTATATGTTTAGAAATTTTTGTGTAAAGTCTTCATTTTGATACTAATTTAAAACTATATTATTTCAATATTCAAGATTTAAATTTTTTATTATATTATAAAAATAATAATATTTCATTTTATTTTACATTTTATATGTGAATTGCAGATTTTTTGTATAATCTAGTTTGAATTGTTATTAATAGAAAATTATTAATATTTTTAATTTTACACATAAAACAATTTCTTATTTATAAAAAAATGGAATGTTATCTAAAAATATATTGTGATGAAGGTATGTGATCATTTAAATTAAGATTGCTCAGTTTTCTAATTGAATTTCTGACTTTTGCAATATTGACTTTCTTACCTTTATTATAAAAATGAATTTCCGCCAAAAAATTATTTGGATTGTAATCATGGTTGTTTTCTAATAAGTGATAAGCAGAATTAGAAAAATTATCTGATTTTAGCATCTAATGTGTTCTTTAATGCGTATTTTAAATTTTCTTCTAGTTTGATCTATGTATTCAGCAGAACAGTCACATTTAAGTTTATAAACATTATTTTTCGCATTGATTGATATTTTAACTTTGTTATTTACTAATAGAGATTTTAGAGTGTTATTAATTTTTAATGAATTTTACAATTAAATAAAAAATAATCAAAAAACAATTCAATCCTAACAAATACTTCCTATTAAAATAAATATATAAATAAACAAAAAAAAACAAAAGAAAAAGAACATTTAAATAAATTTCTTGATTTTAAAGAGATGTTTCCAAATGTATGATAGTGAAAAATATTGTGTTGTTATGTCTTTATTTACTAAATGGTGTGGAGTGATATTATTAATTTGTGTTTGATTCTTATAAAATATGTTATTTGAAAAATTCCAAAAAATCTCTTAATTCACAAATATAAAATAAAATGAAATCTTTTTTTTATAATATTGAGGAGATTGGAGAGTTTATTTGAAGGAGGCTTTCGAATTTTTCATCCTCTTCATCCTGAAACTGGTAATGAGTGGAATGATAAGATATATGCTATAGCATTCGATTTACAGCCAGGGGAACCTGCAAAAACCTTGCCCATAGCATGGTCAACTGATGAGGGAGTTAGGGGGTGAGCTAATTTGCTGGGTGGTCTTCTATATTCTAATTGTACTTGCTTGGCTGCGCAAGTAGGTGTTTGTTGACCTGAAATAGAAATAAGGGTGTTGTGGAAGTGAAGTGTTTGTTTTTGTCTTTTTTGTTTTTTCGATTTCTTTTTTATTCTAATTTTATTATCTTTAAAAAAAATTTGTCTTTTTTTTGTTTTTTTTTTTAATAAAACAGACGAAGGAATCATCTTAGGGACAGTGGGATTATTTCAAGGATATCATGGAGATCCTCAGGGGGTTCGTGCATGGTTTGGATAATTCGAGATGTGGAAAGTGTCTGCGTGGCACTTTGTTACGGTGGTGACTGGCTTTCCAATCAGAACGAAGATTTTGGTAGGCAATTGGGTTGTTTTCTGCATCACGTCGAATCGGATATTTAGACTGTAGAGATTTTAGATGATCTGTTTTAGGCTCAGCAGAGCGGTGTTCATATAGTAGCGCATTCGGAAGTGTAACCTGTGAATTTTTCGACGTATTCTTCGTTTACAGGTAGTAAGTTTGTGCGCTTACACATTAGAAAGTGTGGAATATAGAATAGCTCTATAGTCTATCAGTGGCCTAATATAAGTTGTGTAGGTGTGATGTAGAGTTTTTGTATGACAGCCTCTAAAGCGCCCTCTGAGTGTGGACATCAGGTTCACGCGTACTCGGGAAAGGGTGTGCTTTAGGTCAGAATTCCAGTTAAAAGTTTTATTAAACCAGACACCTAGATAGCAGATTTCGTCTTCTGAATGAAGATGATTTGAGTTTTACTTGGATTAGGGGTGATGCGCCATTTTTGCGCCCATTTTGAAAAAATGTCGCAGATGACGGTTTGCAGTTTCCGCTTTTAGGGAGCACGCCCAGTAAGCTGTGTCATCAGCATACAAAGCACTATGGATATCTGGAGTGGTGGGGGTTTTACCTAGAGTTATAATTACATCATGATATAGTCTAATTTTTTCCATCTGAGTGATAACCCATTAAGAAGACACATCCCACATTCGTCATATTTAATTCTATAGTACTCTATGTGTAAGTATCTCTTTTTAGAGTAACTCTTTTTAAAGCACATGTATTTAGAATGGCTTTATAAAAGGATACCTGCATTTTTGTCACATAGAATCAAAACTCTGTAGATTATTTCTTACTTACTGCTATAATAATATAATTAACTTATTCATTTATTTAATTCGTCCATTAGCGTAAACAAGCAATTGTTGAATTTTGAAGTAATAAAACTAGTACTGCCGTTTAACCGGTTCCTTTGATAATAAGTACCTAATTGTTTTATCAGACCTTTGCAATTGCATTAGAACTGGGTATTAACATCATTGAGATAAGATATTGTACATGTAATTCAGAGTTTAATTTTAAATTATAAAATCCTGTGTTAATTTCATATTTAGTCTCATGTATTGAATATGTGTAGTAAATTAAGTTACATGTTTGTTTAATTTTTATATTTATGATTTTTTTTTGTTTTGTTTGTTTTATGTTAATAACGCTAGTACTAGAAACAATGAAATATAATGATTTTTACTGAATATTATTATTGAACGTTGGTAACACTGCAATGAATGCATCATATGAAACATGTGATCGTGTATCTTTTAATTTCATACATTTAGAGAAATACCACTAATTTCTAGGTGTTTCTAAATTTTAAACAAAAATAAAGATGGGAATATATATGGTACATTTCATTAAAGATGTGCAACAGAGACAAACCACTTTCTTCAAAATTAATTGGTTGTTTACCAAACTTTAGACATTTCTTATTTGGCGAATGTGCGATGTATGTTCTTAATGGGTTATCACTCAGATGGAAAAAATAGACTATCAAAATTAGACAAAATTAGATCAAAATATGCAATAAAATATTTATAATAGTTTGCTTGCGTTAGGAATTATTTTTAATTGTTTTTAAAGAGTATAGCTTTATTAAATGGTCATCGAGCTAATCTATCTATCTGATATGCATAGTTAGAAATATCAGGGAGTGTGAAAGACATTAGACGTGTTTCATCCGGATATCCCCATGCAACTCTGTGAACAATATATTTATGACCCTACATTTGAAATAATAGTCAAATTAAATAATACACACTGGGCCCCCGACTAACGAGAGCAATCCGTTCCGCGACGGGCCTCGTACCTCGAAACTGTCGTAAGCTGAGTATTGATTTTACATGTAAATCGCCTAATTCGTTCCACGTCACCAATATTTATCCTAAAAATTAAAATAAAATCATATGCCGAGTGATTTACTCAACAGATTAGCAAAACAGTTATTAACAAATAACAAAATTTTTCACAAATAAATGCAGCAAAAATAAGTAATTCACACGCACGTACGTTATACATACTTAAAGGAAACAATTCCACAACAATAACACATAGCTGTTCATAAATTACTCTTCGTCAGAAGGGTCCCTTTGTAGCACCCGCCTTTTAGTAAAAAACGAATCTAACGTTGTCTATCTTTTTCTTTGAAGGGTCCTGAAATGCTTTGTGATGGAATGCAATGTTTCTGTTGTTACCATATCAGGATGATTAGTCGCTTCTTTTTTTATCAAATCCCATGCGTTAATCATAGAAGTTACCCTAGAGGAAGACATTTCTTGATTCTCACTCTCTGCATTTTCTTCATCGGTGTCTGATTCCCTTAGATTCTCTAATTCTCTTAAATCACCTGTAGTAAGCTCGACATCGTGTGGTGCTATCAATTCTTTTACTACATCAATATCAACTTCTAAACCGATAGAATCTCCAATTCGCATAATCTCTTCCTCAATTATTTCAATTTCACCTGCAATAGTTTCAGCTTAATGAATAATTTTGGGCAACAGGTTTTTCCAAGCCGAATTTAGGACTCTCCGTGACAATCGGTCCCAAGACTTCTAAATTTTAAATTGTAAATTTTGTCTTTAAAGATCACTGAGGTATCAGATGTTACAAGGAAAAACTTAGAAAACATGTTGTTTGTGTACAGATTTTTAATATTGGAAATAACTTGCTGATCCATTGGCTGGAACATGGAAGTGGTGTTAGCAAGTAGAAATTTAATCATGAGCCAATCAAATTCTTGCTCTACTTTAAGAGCAGCAAGGTCGGGGTCGTTACTAGGAGCATTATTCAGTAATAAAACCGCTGTGAAGGAAATTTGTTTTTGTCTAGATAATCTTTTACTGAAGGGCAAAATGCATTGTTTACCCACAATGTAAAAAGATATCGTGTGATCCAAGCCTTTTTGTTGAATCGCCAGTACACGCTCATTCATTCCTTATTAACGTTTTCTCTTTTAAACAGTCCAGGATTAGACGAATATGATACACCAAATTAGTCTTAATTTAAAATCGCCAGACGCATTGGCTCAAAAAAGTAGTGTTATTCTGTCCTTCATAGGTTTATGGCCTGGGATAGATGGCATTTGTCTGGTTATGTATGTTCTATTTGGCAACTTCTTCCAAAAGAGACCAGTCTCATCACAGTTAAAAATTTGCTGCGGTATGTAATCATTTTCATCCACAATGACGAAATTCCATTTTAAATTTTTCTGAGGCTTCAACACCTACACTAGCAGCTGCACCATGTCGTGCAACATTATGTAAACCACATCGTTTTTTAAAACGCTCAAACCAACCTTTGCTGGCTTTAAAAATCACTAAAACGGGAACTATCACTATTTTCGGCATCTAAATTTATTTTTTCTTTTAAATCAGTAAAATTTGCAGAGCTTTTGTGCTTTATAAATGATCCAGGTAGCGTATTCCCTTTCATCACTCTTTATTTGATCCAAATAAGTAGTAACTTTTCCATTTCAAAAATCAAATCTCTTCCTTTAACGGAAATGTTTGTATTGCCTGGTACTTCTGTATTCATTCACATATCTTTATTTTTTATACTTGTTGAAATAGTAGACGAAGAATATTCATATTCTTTCACTAAGTCTATATGTTTCACTGTGTTATTGTACTTTTTAATTATTTCTTGCTTCTCCTTAATTGTTATTTTCCGTCTTGCTTTTTCTGCCCCATAATGCACAAATACTTTCACTTATTTATGTAAGACACCAGTACGACACAGCGATATTTTGTCATTACTCATAACTCACATTTGGAAACGGAACGAAGTACGGTAAGTTCGTGCATAACGTTTTTACGTTTTTTTGATCCTTTTTTTTTGTCGTGAAAGTAAATATGTAATGTGAAAATTTGTTTTCGCAACTCGAAATTTCGTAAGTCGAGTCCTTCGTAAGTCGAAGGTCACTGAACATCATAAATACAACACATGAAATAATAATATTTGTAGAGATATTTGAGAGTATAGAAAATAGTTGGCGTGGTTCTCATCTCGAGATATCCCCTGTCAGTAACACAACTACATGTAAATGCTTTCGTGGAATTAACTGGGTGTATGACCACCGTAATGCTCATCCTCTAAGTCAGTGGTTCCTAACCTTTTAATGACCGTGGCCCCCTTAAATTATTAAAATGTTATTAGGGTCTCCTTAAATTTTTAAAATGTTTTCATGGTCCCCTTAAACTCTTAAAATGTTTTCGGGCCCCTCTCACCATCCTGTTTCGTATTTCTATATATTTTTAGAGTATATTTCTGAATATAGTTTGGAGAAATAGATTATATTTGCTACCCAAATTGTAAACCTAGATTTATAAAAATTATTTAATTCCTAGATTAATTTCAAAATACAACAAATACTAATTCCTGCTTCGCTCACAAATATCTTTCGCGGCCTCCTAAGGGCTAAGAATCACTGCTCTAGGTAACTCCACATGTTTTGAAAGCTAATATAAATTTATGCATTTTTTCAACGTCGCGTAACTAGTTGTATAAAAGCCGTGGCTCCTATCCTTTAGATATCTTCTGGTAGTTTTTGAAATATGTTACATGAAATATCATACAAATGAAATATAATCTTTTAAATGAAAATAAATATAAAATAAGAAATGTCTTGGAGATTTGAAGAATCTGTAGTCTCCAGACATTAACCTGTTTACTACGTAAGCAAATATTATAAAAAATTTAAATCTTATATATAGAAATAATATAGTTTTGGATTAGTATCAAAATGAAGAGTCTTTCCACAAATATTTCGAAACTTATGGTAATTTCTTTTCTTTTATAATAGTACTTCTGTGACATGTTTAAATTTAAAACTTCAATATTTTGATTTCATTTATTTGAAATTTTTAATTTTTTAAACTTAAAATATTATTGTTGTAGTTTTATTTTTCTGATGATGTTTCTTTAACCGAGAACGTTAAAGAATATTAATCAAATTTGTGGATGAAACAATATTTTTAAAATTTAATTAGAAATGAATATCCACGAACATAAAGAATGTAAAATATAATTCAATCGAAATAATTATCCATTCTTACCATCGATTATTTATTTTTCATACACCATATATGGGTAATTCCATGCCAAATCTACCAGTCACTCTACCTGACTATCTTTAAATTTTATGAAAATTTCTGGAATCATTTTCTCCAATAATATAAATGAGAATATATTTTTATCTTATTGGTATTTTGGTGTAATTAATTCTTAAATTTTGGAAAAATAGTAATTTTTTAGCATGCTTTTAACTTTTTAAAAACATCCCCATACTTTCTTTTTATGTTACCTACTAATCCTATTAAGATCCCACTCAAATTTTGTTTTTTTGAAAAATCTTTAAAAAAACAAAATCTTTAACAAAACTAACTTAAAAAACTATTTTTATTCATAATTTTTTGTAATAAACTTAGTTTTGTCGTATCTTCTTATCCCATTGATATCACACGCTGTAAATTTCCAGATATTAAGCTTATCACTGCAAAAACATCTATTTTTAAAAAACAATTAAAAAAAATATTTTTTTGGTGAAAATTCAAAAATATTCCAAATGACATCATATTAAACTTGATGAAATTCTCTTTGAAATTTGGGGTCAAACTTCTCTCTAGGCCTAGAACTTGACTAATTCAAGATTTAATGTATACCAAAAAACGTTTATTTCTCAAAAATTAAAAATTATTTACACCTGTTCAATCAATATTGAACATAAAAATATCACAAAAAATTCAGTAATATATTTGTTAGTTATTTTTATTTCTTAATTTTTTATCTTAAATTTATATTATAGCATCCCTCGTATGATTCAAATTTGTCAATAAAAAATAGTTCATTTTAATACACGTTTAAATTAGCATATAACAGCTAGCAAAATAAATCAATTCTTCTGCTCATATGATACTATATAATATTTGTAGGTCACATTTTTAATTACAAACAAATTGTACATAAAAAATTTAGCTTACTATTGTAATTGACAATTTACCAAGTTAAATGAAAATTTATTTATTTTTTTATGTGTAATATTAAATTACGATAGATTGTTTGTATATGCCAAATTGAAAACAGATGTTTTAGAAATCTGTAAACTTTTAAAATGTTGTTAAACTTATACATTATTTTACCTTGAGCACAAACCTGAACTCTAGACTTTTTAATTAATCACGTTATTTAGTTTTAATTCTGCATATATATATATATAATCTCTTAAATATATTATTTGAAAATATTAAATAATATATTTAAGCTTTTAACGATACAACTTAGGGAACTTTTAACGATACAAACACCCTATTCGCGAAATAACTAAAAATACAACTTCAACTTTATTAACATAACCCAACTATATATAAATAATATATAAGTGTGACTAAAGCAAACGCGGTGTCATTCTTTTGTATTTGTTTTATTTCAAAATTGATTTATATTTTATTTAAATTAATTCATTTAATATTTTCAAATAATATATTTAAGAGATTTTTAATATTTCAAATTTCACTTAAATAACAAAGAAATCAAATTAAGTAATTTTTAACTTGTTAACGGGGAATTATTTAAATCAAATGAAAGTCTGCCACAGCGAGCCACAACTGTTTTACCAAAGTTGTTCAACACCAAAATCCAATAAGATAAAGAAAAATTGAAAAATATATTTTCATTTATATCATGATCTCAAAATGTTTCATTGAGATCTGAAATGTCATTCCATGCCAAATCTACCAGTCACTCAACCTGACCATCTTGAATTTTTATGAAAATTACATGTATTATTCTCTCCAATGATATAAATGAGAATTTATTTTTAGAATTTTTTTATCTTATTAGGTTTTGGTATAATTAATTTTAAAATTTTGGAAAAATAGTCATTTTTTGGCATGCATTTACTTTTGAATTCTTGAATTACTCAAGTACTATTAGACCCAGACAGTTGTTTGATACCTTATTTTAAAGGGAGTTTCGTAAGTTTTAATATCATATGCTACACATGAACATGTTTGGTGATTTTTTTAATAAAAAATTTTTTTTTAAATTAAGATGTTTTTTAAATTTTTTCAGAAAAATATATGTTTCTTGCAGTGTTATAAGCTTTAAATCATAAATTTACAGTTTGAGATCTCCATGGGATCAGGATATATTACAAAAATAAATTTATAAAAAAAATGGGAAAAATTGGATTTATTAAGTTAGCGCAATTAAATATTTTTCAAAAAATATATGTTCTGTGCAATATTCTTAGCTTTCAATCTTAGTAAGTTTAGATAAGTATTTACTAATTTTGCATAAAAATTAAAATTTTTAGTACAGTTATCTAAAAATACTAAGATTGAAAGCTAATAATAGTGCACAAAACATATATTTTTTTGAAAAATATTTAAAAGCGCTAACTTAAAAAAAATCAAAAAAAAAATTCATCAAGCATGTTCATGTGTAGCATATCATATTGAACCTTATGAAATTCCCTTTAAAACAAGGTATCAAACATCTTTCAAGGCCTAATAGAACTTGAGTTATTCAAGAGTAATTAAAAAATAAATGCATGCCAAAAAATGACTTTCAAGTACGAATTTCGTAAGTTTTAATATGATATACTACACATGAACATGTTTGGTGATTTTTTTTTGAATTTATTAAGATGGTGTTTTTTAAATTTTTTTAAAAAATATATGCTTCTTGCAGTGTTATAAGCTTTAAATAATAAATTTAGAGAGTGGGATCTCTATGAGGTCAGGATATATCACACAAATAAGTTTATGAAAAAAATTTTTTTTAAGTTAGCACAATTAAATATTTTTCAAAAAAATATATGTTCTGTGCAATATTATTAGCTTTCAATCTTAGTATGTTTAGATAAGTATTTACTAATTTTGCATAAAAATTAAAATTTTTAGTACAGTTATCTAAAAATACTAAGATTGAAAGCTAATAATATAGCACAAAACATATATTTTTTGAAAAGTATTTAAATGCGCTAACTTAAATTCTATTTTTCATTTTTTTTTAATAATCTTATTTTTGTGATAGCTCCATGGAGATCCCACTCTGTAAATTTTATGATTTAAACCTTATAATACTGCAAGAAATATATATTTTTTAAGAATTTGAATTAACATCGTAGAAAAATTCTATTTTTTTTTAATATTAAAAAAAAATTTCACCAAACATGTTCAACATGTTAAACTTTATGAAATTCCTATTAAAATAAGGTATCAAACATCTCTAGGCCTAATAGAACTTGAGTAATTCAAGAGTAATTAAAAAGTAAATGCATGCCAAATAATGACTATTTTTCTAAATTATAAAAATTAATTACACCAAACCCAATAAGATTCTAAAAATATATTCTCATTTCTATCATAAGGAGAGTAATCTCACAAAAATTTCATAGAAATCAGAAATGTTCAGGTTGAAAATTTTTTGGTTGTTTTGACACGGAATGACCCAAATGGTTAGGTTGAATTTCGAATTTTTTTGGTTAATTTGGCATGGAATGACCCATATGCATGTAGCAGATTAATAAAAATTTCGATTAAAAAACATGGTTTCTAAAAAACGTCTGCTGTCTGTACAATCTATTTCAATGAAATTTTGTAGGTAGTAGTAGTATGATTTGTACTGGCAGTTCTCCAGACAATCTGAACTTGATTGACGGAAATGCCTCTTAATAATTTTCCCAAGAATGTAAGACCCATGAGAGACGACTGAAAATTTGTATGCGTTGAAGCGTACATACTGCTGCTCGCTCATCTGATTTAAATATTTCTAATGGAATGGTACATTGCCACGTCTCAAACGGATGATTTAATATCGGAGTAATTTGGCTTTGAAAAAAAGCATTATTTTAAATAACTAAAAAATGGAACATATAAGAAAACTCTATTCTGACAGCTTATGTAATTGAATATACTAAATCGATATTGACCTAAAAAATTAAGCCTTCTAATTGCATTCTCTACTCTTTTGATTGCCACTCTACTTGCATCATCAGGAACCCACCATCAGGAACAGTTCCCTAGATATAGCCTACAATATTTTTTAAATTATTCATGGTCAGCTAGATTAAATATACAGACACTTATAATAGTCTAATAATATCACAAACATGAAAAATCATAGGAGCAAAATTTACATTTTCTGAGATGTATTATTGCAACAAATATTATTATTAGATCGGTTACAAATTTTAATTTTAAGATGGGTTCAAATTGATCGGACTTATATTCTGGAAACGTAGTAAAAACATCATTAGGGTGCTTAAACGTATTCGAATGAATGGTTTTGCTATGAAGAAATATTTTTGATATTTTTTACCTTGGATGAATAGTACAATTCCAGCCTCCTTCCTCTTCACCATCTGCAGCTTCCATATCCTCTTCACTATCTTCTAATCTTTCTTCTTCCTCCTCCTCTTCTTCGTCGTCGTCGTGATGATCGTCGTCTAACAGAAGATTATATTCGTTTCGAGAGAATCTTCTGGGTTTCTCAGCAATTTTAATATTTCTATTCCTAGTGCAAATCGCGCTTCTGATGTTACCTATTCTTTCCCTTCTTTTGGTGATGATGTTATTCCAGGCCAGATCGCTTTCTGTGCTGAGAAGTGATGACGTAATTGTAATAATTTTTCCCTTTTCAATAATTTTAGGTTATTTGATTTAATGTTATTTTATATCCTTTCTTTTTATGAAGTTTTAAATATAATGCACTTGCACATTTTATCATGTTTTAGGCGTATGGTGGTCAATATAATTTAATTCACCGAATTATAATTATTAATTAATTCCTGTGAGAACTGTTTTTTGAGAAAGTTAGCTTATATTATTTCTAGATTGCCAGTACAATAAGCATGAAAAAATTGATAGGATTTTGTGCCCTATCGAATTTTAAGGTACTTTGATTATATTATTGCATTGTAAGTCCTACTATTGCAAAGATACTGGTGACAGAATACCACCAGTTGGTGAATGTCATTCCAGGAAGGAGGAAATGGAAGGAATCGAAGATTTACAGACCCGAATGGAACTACGATGGAATATATTGAGAGACATTGCTGGCCAAGGCCAGAGAGGTATGTGGGACTCGGACACTGAGAACTCATATAAAGCTGCTTACAAAATTGAACTGAAGAAAGCTGCTTGCGAGAAGTGGATATCAGATGAAGACAGGCAGGACTATATCCAGAAAAGAAATGATTCAAAAAGTTGCAGTCAAGCAAGCAAAAGAAAAAGCATGGGAAGATGTTGGGAAAGAAATACAAGAAAATTACTATGTTATCTGGCAGACAATAAAATGTTTGGAAGGAAAGTAAGGAGTATTGAAGATGAAAGAGTGGTACCGGAACGAGATGCAGTTCTTCGTGTATGGCATGATCACTATGAAGGAGCTTTTGGGAAAGAACAAGAAGAGAAAGTAACAAGATGACATGGAAGAAGAGGAAAATTTGAAGGAGGTAGGAATAAGTTGTAGTGAAGTACAGATGGCTATGGACAAAATAAGATTAGGGAAGGCAGTAGGAGCAGATGAATTTGCACCAGAAATGATAAAGCAACACGGTTGTTCAGTGGATGTGACAAATATGCAGGAGTGTATGGGAAACTTGCAACATCCCTGCAGATTGAAAAATGAATATAGGAACCCCAATCCAGAAGAAAGGGAGTACAACCAAGTGTTTCAACTATAGAGCAGTATTCCTATCATCGGTTGCCCTTAAGGCATATGCAAGAGTTCTGGAGTGTAAATTCCCGAACTAAAGTGGAGGGCGGTTAAAAGAAGAAGACGAAGCTATATTTCGAAAGGGTCGTCAAACTCAAGATCATATCTTTACCACCCGGTAAGTCATGGATAAGTTTTTCAGCAGACGTAGACTAGCGTGTTTAGCTTTCTTAGACCTGCAAGCAGCTTTTGATACAGTGCCAAGGCATCAGTTCTGGAGAATACTAAAGAGGTCTGGAATATCAGTAACACTGTATATCAGTGACACTGTATATCAGTAACAATTTTCATCATCCTGATAAACCAGATTCTTCAACAGTGTAAGAGAAGGACAGCACGGTGCAAGGTAGGAAACTTGAGATTGAGACCTGTGACGTTCAGTTGTTCATATATGCGGATGATATTGTACTCATAGCAAAGAATCAGGAAGATCTGCAAATGGCGGTTGTTGAATAGGCAAGTACAGTAAGGGTTTATGGGATGGGGCTTAATGTAGAGAAGATGAAGGTAATTGTAAGCATGAAGCAGTAAAGTAAGCATGAATCAATTAATATCCAATGGGATGGAATGAAATTGGAACAGGTAACCAGGTTTGAGTACCCTGGAACTATGATCACTTCGGATGGAAAGCCAGATGCAGAAGTGAACTACAGGGTACAGAATACGAATTAAGTATGCTATCAGCTTAGTCGGACAATCATTGGAAAGAGATTACCGAAAATATGAAGATAGCGATATATAAGACCTACACTACAGTATGATACGGAAAGCCTTAATCTTTTGGAAAAGCATTAAATGCGATTTCAGGGGAATGAAATGCGGTACTTACGAAGAGTGACTGGATGGACAAGAAGGCGTTGCATCAGGAATACCACTATCAGGACCCAGTTACAGCAGGAATCAATTATCGAGACAATAGAGAAAAGGACGCCGCGCTGGTATGGATATTTGAACATAATGGGAGAGGGAAGGAAGCCAAAGGCAGTGATGGAGGCATGGACAGAAGGAACACGAGGGTAAGGGCGCCCAAGGCTACAGTGGGAACAGAATGTGGAGGGAATTGCAACCAGACGAGGAAAAACATTGCGAGAGGTACGGGTCTCGCTCTGGACAGCAAGTTGGCTGAAGGACTCTGTCGCCTGGCAGCATAAGTATTACATTCCATTAAGATCTGCTTATTACAATGTAATGTGATATACATAAAGATCATGTGCTAAGCGATTCTCAGTACGACTTCCGTAAAGGTAAACGAATAATAGTTGCATTGAAAATGGTAAATTCACTCATTATGAATGCAAGAACCTATACTAGGTGAAAAAGGAAAATGTGGGTTCTTGTAACGCTATACATCAAAAACGCCTTTACTAGTGTCTCCTGGGTAGAAGTATTGAAGACACTTGTTTCAACAAAACAACTTGTTTCAACAAGTGAAAGCAGATTTATTTCTATACTATTCATTTGGCTTTTTCTCTGAGAAAAGCATCGGACTACGCCAATATATAGATAGGAATATGTAGACTAGAGTAATGAACAGAAGTTTGGAAACAGAGATGAAAGAAAAGGATTTTTTTTATCAAAGCAGGGTTTGTTAAGGGAAGGGGGATTTCAGACAAGATAGTGACATTAAATTATATAATGAATCAAGAAAGAGGTGAAAAGAGGAAGTTATACATATATGTTGTTTGCAGACCTAAAGTCTGCGTTCGATAAATTAATAAGGAGAGATTGTGAGAGAAAATGGAGAGAATTGGAATAACTGAAAAAATGATAGGGATAATAAGATGAAAGAACGAAGGTAAGAGCGAGAGTAGGAGAGAATTATCAGAAAGGTTTGAAATAAATAAGGGGTCTACAGCAAGACTAAATGTGGGTCCATTTGGACCATAGATTTTCTGGTCGTACAACTTTGAGACAATTTTCACCCACTTTGCCTTCATTTCTTCAAAAGATGATTACTCTAATCCTGTGCACCAAGTGTTTAACTCTGATTTGAGATCAATTCTGATGCTGCGTTCTAATCAGAACTTCTAATCAGAAGCCTACGTTCTAGGTCCGCTGTTTTTTGTATGTAATTTCCATAAGGCAATATTTTCATGGATTTGTCAAAATTTTAATTATTTTGGCAATTTGTTTTAAGTAAACACAAATCGTGTAGTGAAAACCAAATTTTTCTGGAATTTATAGAAAATTGACGATTTGATAATCAATAAATAAAATCACAGTACTTCTACTCCATTGATTTTATTTAGTGAATATTACAGTGAACATTCACTAAATATTTAGTGATTATTTAGTGAATGTTATTATTGATTTCATAATCATTTTTTTTCGTCTTTTTTCAAACATTCATAACTTTTTTCAAAAACAAATATATATTAGTCGATATCAATCGTGTAGAGAATGTCATCATCTTTCAAGTTCTGAAAATGGCATTTTTATCCATACATGCCGAAAAAGGCAAACATATAGGATTGCTAGTTTGACAATTTTTTCTATTACAACTTAGTACGTCTCTTGTATTCACATCAGTTATACGTAATTCG
This sequence comes from Adranes taylori, assembly GCA_009867245.2. Taxonomy (NCBI): domain Eukaryota; kingdom Metazoa; phylum Arthropoda; class Insecta; order Coleoptera; family Staphylinidae; genus Adranes; species Adranes taylori. Next base: position 23,627 of record WYDF02322702.1, read on the forward strand.
AAGAGGATACCCTAAGGAACAATTTAAAACAAAAAGAAATTTTTCAAAATAATTTTTTCTTGCTCAAAAATTTAAAAGAAGTCGTATTTCTTTCTCCGAGCCTGCGAACGTACATACATACGTATGACTGTATGTTCAAGAATTACTCCTAACCTATTGCACTGAGTTGCATGAAATTTGGTACACAGGTACACATAAGTGTTCCACAAAAGTGATGTTTTTCATTTTTTTATAAATCCAATATGGCGGAAATGCGCCAATTTTTGTTTCACAAAAAAAATCAGGTTTTAAACTAGGAGGCTGAAATTTTGCACACATATAATGGTTCGTATTATGCGCTGAACAAAGGAAGCCCGATGTCTCTGGTTTGTACATAACGCGAGGTTGCAACGTTCAAAGTTTAAAACTGTAAAAGATAGGACATTCGAATAAACGCTATTTTATAGATTATCTGAAGCCTCTTTTTGTCGAAAAGTTTCGCAGTAATTTTTTTTTAATTTCTTGTATCGAAAGCTCCCTTACTATTTAAGGAATTAAGTGAGCTTAAAAAAGACGGACGACTTAGTATTGCAGTAATGTGACCTTGAAAAAAAATTCTGGCTTAAATATCTCGGTTCCTATGAAAGTTGAAAAAATGAAACTCGGGGAGCATATGTATGTCTAAGAAGCCTCAATTGTACTAATAGAAACAACTGAATTTAGTGAACAGATTTTGAGCAATAAAATTTTTTTCAAAAAACTTTTTAGTAACACCACGTATATTTTCTTATAGTTTGGTAGCCCCTATAATTCTATATAAAATGATACCGCATGTAATGGGTCTAACTCATAGTTTCAAACATATGAATGACCCTTAATAACTTAAAATTTCGCTACTTGTCGCCATGGCAACCGACATTCAACAGTGAAAGGCTAAAAATAATACATGAAAGGCCTAAATAATAGCACATACATACATGCAAAGTTACAGAAAAAAATATTTTACGTTGTATGAAATCTATAAGACATAACTTATAGATCCTTTTGCAATTGAATAAATGTTATCAGTGGTGGGTGCACATTATAATTTTGAGAGGGGTTCAAAACGATGATTTTATTCAGAAATTCAGTTTTAAAAGTAGAACACTAAAATTTTGATCTCATATAGTATCTTGTATTATGCGTCGAAAGAAATTAGTGTCATGCCTGAAACTGGTGTAGAAGGCGATGTTGCCACGTTTACATTTGTACAAGCTTTTCAATAAATCTCAGGACATATAAAAGATAGAATACTTGAATAAACTTTATTATATAGGCTACCAAAAGTTCGTTCAATTTTATTTGAATTTTTTTGTTTTGTATAATTTGCGATCCATTTTCTCGAAATTGGCTATTGTACTACATTAAATATCTCAGTTCCTATGAAAGTTAAAAAAATAAAACTTTGGGAACATGCATACGACGCAGGGATTTCAATTTTGCGCGGACGCGGAAAAAATGTGATTCAAAAACGGCAGTCGGGAAAAAGTAAGTCACAAATGGCAGCAGGCTGCGCCGTAGACTAATTGGGGATCAAGGAATTAATGGGTAAGCAAATTCTTCATGCATAGACGAATTGACAAGGCAAGGCTGTCTGGCGTGCTTAGCTGCTATTTTAGAAATTAATCGAAAAGGGAGTCAAGAGCGATCGTAGACCGTGGAAAATACTGGAAAAAGTGAGTCAAGACCGGCCGTATGCCGCGGCAAACCTGACAGGAGACGTAGGCAAATATGGGGACAGAGGGATTCATGGGTAGGCTATTTATTGATTAGAGTGATTAGAGGTTATACTAATTATGATTAGTTGACTCTAAACAAGTATTGTCCTAATTGAATTTAATAGACGAGTTATAAGGTGACAGTCAAAATTAAAAGATTCAACTTTTATTTTATGGAAGATAAAACAAAACATAGGATTTCCAGTATATGAAAGATAAGGTGACGATCCATGAATTTTTTTAACCTTGTCGGGGGAACTGTAATCTACTCGAGAAAGGTATAAAATAGAACCCTTCGGAAATTTCCATGTAGTCACGAGTCGCACGCTTTACTTTTAGTATATAATATAGTCTGAACAATTGGGAGAAAATTTTTAAAAATATACTTGGAAGAATGTTAGAATCAATAATTGAATTGAACTTGAATAATTAATTAATAATTTTAACTTTAAATTAGGGCTAGTCTAAGTTGCCCATATGCCCTAAATTATTTAAATATTTAAATTGATTTAGAGCACTCCGTAATCTATGTAACTCATGGAGATTATACTGAGGTACAATAAGACTTGTGGTACTTAGTCTTAGCGCTAAAACTTAACTCGCTTATTTCCTACAAATCTAGAAACATATATACAAAATGAATAAAACAAAATAGAAAATAAGTGTGATAAAAGTTTAAACAATTAAGTTGACATAGTAATAAAAAATTGAAATGTTTAATTGAAATCTTTTAAAAGAAAATCAATCATAATAAATACAACTAGATGTGAGTAAATGTGAGGATGGTTATTCATAATATTACTTTTTGTTTTTGGTTTATTTATTGATTTGTAATACAATGCAATGACTTTGACTTCTAATTCTAAATTCATTTAAGAATTTAGAATTAATACATTTAAGAATAATAAATTTTAATAAAATTGATATCAGCAAATTTCTTCAGGAATTTTTCTCTGATTATCGTTGGATGAACATAGACAATGCATTTAACAATGAAAGTAGACATAAGTGAATATATATTATTCCGTTGGACATTGAATTGTTTTTGAATAACTACTTATGTACTATAAAAACTAACTTTTTCATATTATTAACTTTTAAGATGTTTATTTAAGCGGCAAGAAGTTTCGTATTTTAAATTAGAATAGTATGTAGTTCATATAATGCGCAATAATGTAATTTGGATTAAAATTATTGTACATATAACTTATTAATCATGAAAATAAATCGATAATTGGAAAAATATCATTATTTTCGTATGCACAGTATAATTTATTAATCGCGCAATAAAAACAATAGATTGAGAAGTTATTAAAACGCGCTAAAACAACGTGTTTATTACTCTCCTTTTCATATTTATACACGTAACGTGCGCGTTTAGATCCTTGTCAACAACGTAATATTGCGAGAATATTTCGCTCGTTTTTAACTTCCGACTTTTTATTGCTTATTTCTGTTGTATTTCGTACGCGCTTATAAAGAACAGGAGACACAGGATAAACTAACTAGGAACTCGTGTGCGTGTCCTGTCCCCGATAAAGGACTCGTATTTCTGAGCTCTCGTTTGTCGGGACTAGGGGCAATAATATAGTTTCGTTACCATATCGTGCCAGCCACTGTCGTCTGCTGTCTATTATTATTGTATCACGCGGCGCGCGATGCGTCCTGTTTGCTTTTGTCTCGTGCGTCAGAAAAAGGACTTTTAATAACTACAGACGTTAAGGTTCTGTGAAAGTGAATTTATTTTTAAAAAAACTTTAAAGTTGAATTGCAATAAAAATTAAAGAAATTGATTTGTTTTGAAGTTATATTTCAATACAATTAAATTACACTTTTATAATATGGATATATAACGCAAGGTAAAGCTATATTGCGAATTAATTTAATTAATTTTATACATTAAAATAATTTAACTACTAAAAGCAAGACATACTGCTTAGTGTTATATTAAAACACTAAATTTACATAACTAATATAATATAAAATAATAAATCACGAATGCTTAATGCATACTGAATAAATATTGAACTAATATTAATTGAATAACTATTGAACTAATTCTTATGTGGCTAGCGATAATATTATATGTGCCAGCTGTGTGAATGTAAGAATGAAAATACGTATGAAATCATCATTCTAGAAGAATCTAGAAATAATATCCTATATAAAATAATCGAGAACAATTATTTTTCGTGGATGTGATACTCATCCCATCTTTCATATACTGGAAGTCCTACGTTTTGTTATTTCTTACATAAAACAACAGTTGAATGTTTTAGTTTTGACTGTAATATTTTAAGTCGTCTCTTCTTCTTCTAGCCGTTTTCTATCCTTTGGATATAGGCCTCTCTCATATTTTTACAGTTTTCCCTGTTCTGTGCCACTTGGTACCAGTTTAGTCCGGCTGTTTTTTTGATGTCATCATGCCATCTTTGTTG
>WYDF02322714.1:0-14341 GCA_009867245.2 Adranes taylori
AACGGACATTCCGCCTATCCGCACAAAATGGAAAACTTCATGGATAACTCCTATACAAAAAAGGGAAGATAGTTCTATTTGTCATATTTGTATTCTATTGTAATGTATAAATTTGATATGGACCCAAACATAGGTCACTATTTGGGTGTTAGTATTTTGTACTACCTCCCCGCAGGTAAACTTAAATGGTCCCATTTTTAGGTAAATTCCCTCCCATAACTTTTCTTCTACCTAATGGCTATTTAAAACGTTTTGTGGTAGAATTTAGCTTGATTTCTAAATTCCATTAGTAAATTCATCAGTTCTTAACATATTCTTAACGTGATTCCAGTATCACTTTTGGTGAAAGAGAAAAACAATTATTATTTATAAACAACTAGAAATATGCTTTCCAAAACCAGTCAAAAGCGGTGTACTTGCTAAAAGAAAACGTGCAAATCTTGCCGTCTTATTGTGGGCGAAGTGGACAGCAATATAGTGGTTACAAAACATGTGCAGGCAACATTGCCATGACGCAAAGATATAAGAAGTACACTGTCAAACTGTTAACACGCCCTGTAAAAGATAAACTATCGAAGATGTGTCCGAAAAACCTGCGATACTTATACAGCGCGTACTACAAGAAAATCTAACATCAACGGTTACTACGTCTGACATTGCTTATATTAGAAGAAAGCTCTACAACGCTTCTGCAATACCGAGAATCATTGAAGACACGAGGGTGGGTTGACATAAATCTAGCCCTCCATAGATGGCGTTATGTGACAAGGAACATCATATTGGTTTTGACATCTGTCATCCAACACATGACTTCTGTCAAAATTTGATGCAAAGAGAACAATTAATTTGTAATCTATTGTAAAGAATAAATTGTATATGGACCCAAACATAGGTGACTGTATTTTGCCTCGACACAAGTAGTAGGAAAACTGGTTAAACTTAATTGGTCCCATTTTTAGGTAAATTCACTCCCATAATATTTCTTCTACCTAATGGGCATTTAAAAAGTTTTGTGATCTAGCTTGATTTCTAAATCCCATTAATAAACTCAGTTCTTAACATGATGCCCGTATCACTTTTTGTGAAAGAGAAAAACAATTATTATTTATAAACCACTAAGATATGGTTTACAAAACTAGTAAAAAGCGGTGGACTTTCTAAAAGAAAACGGTGCAATTTTTTCCGTCTTACTGTGGCCAAAGTGGACAGCAATATAGTCGTTACAAAACATGTGCAGGCAACATTGTCATGATGCAAAGATAGAAGAAGTACACCGTCAAACTGTTAACGGTACTACAAGAAAATCTACCGGTTAATACGTCTGATGTTAGATTAGAAGAAATCTCTACAACGCTCGTCGGAAAAAGCCTGCATTACCGAGAAGTATTGAAGATACTTTTAGAATTCTGGAAGAGAGACCAAGATCGAAACATCTAAAGGTAAACCTTTTTTTTTTAATTTATTAACAGTAAAAGTTTTTGTGATTTTATTTAGACGATAACTTATTATTGTCCACAGATCTTTTGTCAATTTATTTATTATTCATGGATAATACAAAGCATATTACATTCCATTAATTTTTTCGTTGTTGCCTCATAAATGGACGAAGAGATATATAAAATTATTTAGTTTCATAACGGATATCTGTAAAAAATAATTTTATCAAACTTAAAATTTTGGAAGTTGTAATTGATTTTGAAAAAGGTATCCACAAGCTGGTTTAACAAACTTGGCCACTTACGAAAATAACTGGATGCCGGTTTCATCTTTCACAATCTTGATATAAAAAAAAAAACCAAGAATACTGCTCACTGCAAACATGTTCATTCATATAAAAATGAAGCTTCTGAAGTTGGAATATGGTTAAGAATGATATTCGCCCTTACTTTTCTAAAACTTAATGAAGTCAACGATTGTTTTGTATTTGATTTTGTTCAATTGCACTGGACAACTCATCAGAGAATTCATTATTTCTTCCAGATCTTTGGGCTGAAAATTCAACGAAACCTATACATGCTTATGAATCGTTTTACAAACTTCTACGTGAAATTACAATTAGAGTGCTCATTTAACAGCTTTCCATTGTGGTGTTAACAGATTAAAACCTCAAATTTTTCTTCACTACAGTCGAGATTTTTTGTGTTTTCAATTCATTCAAAATTTTAAATAACCATTTATTGTTTTATTATTTATCAATTTGGACCCAATTTACACATCTAGATCAGGTAACTATAATATAAGGGCGGCAATTTGCCTATTATTAAGAGTTCCTCTTTATCACGGGAGGCAATTTACTTGTACCCCCAACTATTTTATAAATAACATATGGAAGAAATATGACAATGTTATGAATTATGATATTAGTATTGCATGCTATTAGGCCTCATAATATTTGGAAAAAATAATCTCGAAATTTTAATTCGGTACGAGGGTTGTCGTTTTAGTTTTTCATACAGCTAGCTGGGGGCGCAACCAACGAAAAGTAAACAGCATAAAAAATCAAAGATGATTATAAACCAATTAAAATAAACAAAAATAAGCATTACAATGTGATGAACATCATTTAAGTGGACATGGAAAGGTCAAGTATCTTCTATAAGAATTAATTGGTGGTTTAAAAGTCAATTGGTGGTTAAATGAAGAAAATAGGCAAGATTTCTCCTAGGTAACAGTCCTAGGAGAAATCTAGGCCATATATAATTTTATTTAGATAAACAAAATGGTTTTCAGACCAGGATATTCGCTGACCACTAACCTTTTTGGAATATTTAAATGAATAGATGAAGAACTCATATCCCAAGTTTCTTGCTTTAAAGAAACGAAACAACCATAAGTGAAATCGTAATGATCCCATTTGAACTTACAAACTTTTGTTGAATTATTACAACATTGACCCTTTAAGCATGTTCACACACACACAATTGGAATAATCATGTAAATGATCATTCGGTTACACTTCAAATACAAAAATGTAATAAAAATTTACAAATAAAATTTTTTTTCAATTGTGTGGCATGCAACTGGTACGAAATACTGGTACTTGGAAACCCAAATAGATGTCCCATATGGGTATACAAGAATATGATGCTGTGATGCAATCTTCACTACTAACTTGCAGCAGATTTTAGCAGCTAAAGTTTATAAATTTATTTTTTAAATAAATAAATAGCTAAACCATTTATTGCACTGTAATGTAAAATAAGTATGATGTTACAACTAAACATAAATCTTGGTTAGTTTTAACAAAAGCACACTAATATGAAATTTAATTTAATGGAAATTTACTTACAGTACATCGAATAACTACAATTTTAAGGAGAAATTGAGAAACGCATTTATAATTTTAGTAATTTACAATCAAAGTCATACTCTTAACTAATACTATATTGTTTTCTAAGAAATCGTGCATTTTTACACAATCAGCATGCAGTTTTGAATATTAAAACAATGACATTGGAAAAATTAGTAAAGCAATATACACATATAAAATGTGGTCCATCTTTTTTGTCCGTGGATAATTTTTGAACAATTGTTAAAAAATTATTGCGGACATAAAAATCGGAACCTTCAATAATCAATTATTGTGACAGTATTAAAATAATGTCTAATAGCAGCTAATATTGTTTTAAAATTATTAAATTTAAATGAATCTGGGTAGTAAAAAAGCTGAACCTATCAACATTAATATTTGTATTAATAATAAAAGAAAAATTACTTCGCCAAGTGGTTTGCGTGTTTGTTAATATTGCCCAAATTTTAATTGTTAATAATATGATTTAGTACGTTTTAAAAACTATACAATATTTAAATAAATGTTAATAATTACTAAATTATTATTCCACTCTGAGAAAAAAGACAGTTATTAAATTAAATTGAAATTAAAGTTAATAATTAAACATTAAATAATAAAAAAAAAAATGTGTTAGTTGAATAGAGATAGAAGTTGCTTGGCGAATTTTAATCAAGAAATGATATTTAATATTAAAAAAATAAGTAAATTACCCGTTGTACTTCTTTCTTCCATTTAACGATTACGTCCGGTTTTGTTGTATTATAGCATCGTTAAGCTATTATATATAATTTGCAATATATATATATAGTCGCCTGGTGATGTCATTATACATCAAAACCACTCGTAATCATTAAATATAACAATGAAGTTCGAGACGTAATTTATTTTTTTAAATAATATTTTGTTTGAATGGATAGAATCTGTAAAAAAAGTTACTAACATAAGATTTATTTTCGACACTTAAACTGCACTAAACGCAAACACAAGGTATAAAAATATGCACTGACTTAACTCAATTATAGTGACACTTAACATAAAAAATTATTTAGTCATAAAAAATTATACTAAACATAAAAAAAATATTTATAGTCTAGAGCGTTACTGCGAAATTTTCTTCTTTAAAAAATTACACATAAAGACTAAAGTTATGTAAAATAAAAATTCAAACTGTCGAATTTCGTGGAGTGGAAAATAAAAAAAATCATATATTTAAATTATTACTAATAATGAAGTATATATATATAGTTTAGTTTAAGACCACTTGGAAAAGGTAGTTTAATTAAAACTACACTAAAATGTTCTTTGTATAAATATATATTTTTTCACATATTGCGCAATTCAACAACTATATATTTTATATGTATATATAATATATAGGTACAAAAAATATATAATAATTACAATAATATGATATACATAATATGTAGGTATAAAACGTACAATTTAAATTTTCTTTGATCCATTAAAGTGATAGAAACGAGAAAAAACTCAATTTGATTTTCGGTTTATCAAAAATTAGAATACAAAAAAGTTCAATGAAGTTTTAATTTCAACAATGAAATGAATGGGAAAAGAGAGCTATCTACAGAATACTATAAAAATAAATAAATAACTATACTGTAATAAAAATTAAAAGCTCATAAAATAATAAAAATATATATATAAAACCAACGAAATTCACAACCCATTTAACTAACAACGCATCGAATACTGCTAATATGGCTAGATAGTTTTTTTTTTAAATTTATTTTTAAAGAGAGATTCTGGTTCTCTATAAACATAATGCTGTAAACAAACTATTCAACAATATGGCCGCCATTGACAGAACCAAGTGTATATAGTTTATATTTCCACTCGTGTTTATTCAATTGTCAATATTTTGCTTTACACTACTAAAAAGGAAAATGCCGTAATGAGACAATTTCTCCTCGTTCTAATTTAGATAGTTTTGTACGCTTGACACTAGTAAATAATTCAAGATGGCTAGATTTTGTGAAAAATTGTTATTAGGTAAACAGTTTCTTTGCTAGACGAAATAAGTTGGGAAAAAAGGCAGCCGCTTATAAACAGTTTTACCATAAATAAATTTTATAATTAAAATGTAGAAATAATCATTGATTGTTGATTGAACCCTATTGTAGTTAATTAAATCTTAAACAAGAGGATCCATACAACGACCGTAATGGGCCAGTGGAGTGATGCCTTTGTCAGTGCATTTGTGAATAAATGTATCTGATTGGTAATCAATCAATAGTTTGTGAAAGCGTACTGTGCGATACCGTGCTAGTATGAGTAAAGGAAGCATATCTGATTGGATTTACATTAATCGTGGTAATAGCAATTAGAAAAGGTAGGGTCCAGGTGAATATATTAAATGAATGCAAATTGACAATAAAAAGGGGTAAAGTAGTGAAAGATGTCAAACGTAATCTTGTGTACAGCATTCGGTAATAATTAAGCAGTTATTTTGAGTTTGAATTCTTTGAATAAATTAAATTAAATTGATTAGGCAACAAGTTTATTTATTGAGGTAAATTAAAGTAATTTGAAATGAATTAATAAGATCACTGTGCATAGTTCTTAAAATAAGTTTGTGAAGGTAGGAACGTCAGAAACTGTAAGTAGAATAATTTTATAAATAATTTGGGAACCAATTGGATTAATCAGGAACGCCTTTTACCATGCACTAATGAATATTTATTATTTTCATATATTATTCTTGTTGAGAACGCTAGTTATTTTGACGCACAAATATTTATTTATTTGCATGTATCATTTATGCAAATTAATATTAATAGATCTTTTAAATTTATGCACTTCTTTTATTTAATCAGCCTCGATTCATAGAAGACAATTTGTGATTTTTAAGGGCTGTGCACTACCGTTAACTACTTAGATAAATTATGCTTAAATGCAAAGGTACGTAGCACGTTAGCAATTGGAAAGTCTTGTGTTTTAATCTAAACAGTGTCGGAAAAAAGTAGGTTACAGGTGAATAAATTAGATGAATGCAATTTACCATAGGAAGGGCTAAAGTAGTGAGAGATATCAATCGTAATTTGGGTAAGAAATTAGCTAGTCAAAGAAGTGAATAAAAGCCACACAGCTCTCAGTGGAGTGGATAGTCAGTAATAATAAGGATAGTCTTGGAATAAAATAAATTAAATTGATTAGGCAAGAAGTTTATTTATTGAGATAAATTAAAATGAATTAATAAGGTAACAGTGCGTGATCTAAATTAAGTTTGTGATGGTAGGAACCACAATAACTGTGAGAAGAATAATTTTATAAATAATTTGGGAATCTATTTCACAAACTTGAACGCCATGTTTATTAATCTATTTGCACGTAGTAATTGAATATAAATATTATTTTATTTCATTATGTTGGTGAGGCGTTATTTATTTTGAAAGCATGAAATCTAATTTTATTGGCATGTATGCATTTCTTAAATCATTCTGAATACACTTTGTCAAACTTACACATTTCTTTGGAGACAATTTGTGGTTGACAGGGTTGCGCAAAGTTTATTTGAATTTGTTTGATCTATTAGAATTAAATAAGGAAAGTACTCCTAACCCCACCAATGGCCATGTCTAGTATTTTATTTTAAGAGGTAACGGGAACCGAGGGATTCTTCATCTAATAGTAGGTAAAATAAAGGGATATTAATATGAATTAGATTGTATATTGTAGTTATTGTACGAAGAAATCCCGTAGGGTAGGAGTGAATCGCTACGCATCTTATTAAAAGGATTCTCTCTTGCCAGTCGCGCTGTTCATAAAATCCACCCCCAAAATAAACCGTGATATATATGTTGGAAGTAAAATCAACACACAAAATTAAACGCGATAATATGGTGGAGGTACCGGGTAGTATGTCAAAGGTTCATTACCACTTATGGGCAAAGTCGACAAATGCTCCCTCGCCTAGTTTCAGAAATCAGTATCCAAAAACAAAATTTTTGTCTATTTTAATATTTGGAACTGAAAACTTATTTAAATAAAAGGAATTCTAATCGCTTCATAGATCTAGGACACAGCGATACAATTAATTAAATTTTCAGGACAAGATATAATTTTATAGAAAACAATTAATAATTTTTCATAGATGTTTCTCTCACGTGTTTACCTCTAATATAATTTATGTTATAAAAAGCATTTATTTTATTTAAGAACGTATTTTTATCGGTCAATACAGAATTTCATTAAAATCGAATCAGCGGATGAAAGTCTTCTCAAAATCTTTACAAGATTTCGATTTAGAAACGTACAAAACATTACAATTAAATTGTATATCGTTACTATATAAATGTAAGTATATACAACATTAATCGACGAGTAAAAATGTAACACAATATACACCTGGCATGTAAAAATATAAGAGGGAAAATAACACAACAACATAAATAGATATCAATAAATAAATTATAAATAAAAACATTGTGTAGAGGGTATGTATATATAAATATATAACATATAATAAAAAACTAACCTCTAGAAAGGGCAGATAGGCAAAAAATCATATCATGATAGAGCCCCGGCCCTTTGGTACGGATGCTCTCTGATCTGGTTCAGATGTCTGCGCTGTTTTGCCGCTGTTGCCACGCCACCTGTTGGTTGCATTTAACATTAAAAATACATGTTTCAACTTATACGATATTTAAATCGACTATAATATGGTGCACACATATATAATAATAATAATATGAACTGTGACCTAAATTCTAATAAAGCGTTTTTCTTAAAAAAAGAAACAGTAATGCAATGTTCAATTATAATGATCGGATTCAAGAAGATTTAACATTTATTTCTTTGATTTATCCAATTTATCCAATTGGTTTCAAGTATTCATTTTTACAAGAAAACTATTATCATTATTATTTGACCCAGTAAGTAATGAAAAAATATTTTTTCAATTTATTTTATGTTGCCCAATAGAATTTTTTCATGCCAAATTAATATTCCTGGAAAAATTTCTTTCAAATTTGATTCACGGCCTAGTAAATCTAAAAATTGAAAATATTTATAAAACGCACATTACTGTTTTTAAAATGTAAAGTTTCAAACGAGGACAGACTCAAAACTAATATAATATTAATGCGCCAACAAATTTCGTACAGCCAAATTCTTAGATGACTCAGAAAATCCGCTTAAAATATGTTAATATTAGATGCTTTAATAAGGTAAAAAAAAATAATTCAGTTAAAACAAAATATTTTCAAGAAAATGCTCGGTTTGGAACAGTCCAATATTCGTGTGTAACATTTTGTTTGTTTTTTCAATGCTTAATTGACTTTCGTTCTAAAAAGTTGACTTCTTTGGACTGAGTTTCAGGCCAGTATAACTGATACCATGACACACTATTGATGAAATCTAGTACAAACTTGCCTTGCCCGGGACTAGAACTGTAAATAGTTACAAAGTCGACAGACAATTATCATAGCAAGCGCCTCAAAGATAAAAGTCGAAGCTTGATGTACTAAAACAAAACTGGTGCGACTAAAAGAGCAATTATGTACTGTCCAGTAATCCAACTGGTTGGAGTCTAGTAACATATGCAACCATTGTAATAACAATAGTACTTTTGAGTCTCTCCTCGCACAGAAATGTAATAAATAAAAATATAATGTATTTATTCTAAAAACACTTATGTCTATAATTCATAAAAAATAGGTACCTATATAATAATAATCATAAAACTTAATAATAAATAATCAATAAAAAAAACTATACTAACATATATGAACAATTAAAGCATTTTAAGTGATATTTTGGGATACTAATATTTGGATTTATTTTGTTGATGAGTTTTAAAATTTTAATAGAGTTCATTATGATTGACCTTTAATAAAAATCTAAACAAATATGTTCAATCAAAGTGAATGAAAAACATAACTATACTGAAAGTATAATAAAAATCTTTTTGTTATAAATAAAAATAATTTAAAAATTCTTTTAGGTTTTCCAACGGTCTGTTTTATACTCAACAAACTTTAATAAAGATAAGGATTTATAATACATGCTAATAATACGTATGCATTTTATAGTTTATTCTAATCATTTATAGACGTAACTATTTCTACTAAAAGATATGTATTTTAACTACAAGTTTTGATTTAAAAAGTAATCTTCAGACATGTTCTAAAATTTATTTGAAGGCGCTCTTATAATCATAATGAATCATAAAAACACAGCTATTAGTATCTACAAAGTATAACCTTCCTATAGGCCAGTAAATGCCATTAGAATCATGCGCTGATCTATATTTGAACAACCGGCTCAAGTCTGAAGCTAATATTTTCCGATAATACGACCCAGTCATACGTATTAACGAACTCAGCCAGGACTGCCTTCTTTTGAAAGGCACTTCAACCCATCCCCAAACGATAACAATAATTATTTAAGAATAACTTTGATAATTTAATTAGCCGGTATCATAAACAAAATGTTAAAATAACTTAAAAATAAAAAGAACCTGAAAAGCGAAAGCCTATCAATTCTCCAATGAGTATGCTGAAATTCTCATTCACCTCTGACTATGAGAATGGAGAACATTTAGAAAAGCAATACTCTTACACAAGAAAAATAAACAATCGGAACCAAACATAATAACTACAATAATAAGGTAACAGACTAAGAGACAAAAATGGAAACATAATACATAGAACATAGATGAACCAATTACTGACAGTACACTAATAGCAGAAGAATTTGCAAAGCAGTTCCATAGCGTATATTCTCATATGATCCCCTGCCATACCGATAATGGAAAATCACATTGATTCTGTACAAATACAACCTGCAAGGGTACAAAAAATGTTGTTCAACCTTAAAGCAAATAGTTACCAGCCCGGGACCTGACAACATACCAGTCCTGCTTCTTCAAAAATGTGCAAGTGTGGTTTACCCTGCTTTATCCGAAGTAATGTGTCGGCTCTTTGACCTGAGGTGCAGTTCCCGTTGATTTGAAAAAGACCACAATTATCCCTGCCTACAAGAAGGGTGATAAAGCTAAAGCAATAAACTACAGGCCAATCAGCCTAATCTCTATACTATGCAAATGCATGGAGATAATAGTATAAGACATCACAATATTTCAACTTGAAAATGGCACCACACATGGAGAAACGCAACATGGATTTCTTACCGGGCGATCGGTCACTAGCAATTTACTCGTCGCATTGGACGAGTACACTAGTAAATATTACAAGGGTAAACCCTGGACATCTTACGGAATACTGTACAAACTAGATGCAATGGGAATCAGAGGTAACCTCCTCAAATGGATTAGGAGCTTCTTATCAGATCATACCTACCGAGTTAGGGTAGAAAGCAGTTACTCTTCAGAGTACAGCACCCTTAGCGGCATGTCGCAGGGTTCTGCTCTTGGATCCCTGCTATTTCTGTGCTACATCAGGGACATGTCCAGACAGTCATCAAATCGAATTAGTCATGTTGCAGTTGATACGAAGATTATTGGGGACCCCGGAGTATCCAAGAGATTACACGCGGGTAATCCTGCACCAAATATAAGACTGGACACAACAGTGGCACCTGGCATTAAACACTGATAAATGTAGTTTTGCATATGAGTGCGGCAAACCCTGGAAAATGTTAGCAATGAAGCAATGAGAGCAGTAGCTTCGCAGAAGGATCTTAGTATTACAATAAGGACAAACTTGAAATTGGACGAGTATATAAATGGGATAGTAAAAAAAACAAACTGTTTAATGTATATAACGAGGAAGGCATTTTCAAAGTGCCTTCTTAATTATTTACAAATCATACATTCGTTCTCTATTGTAATATGGTCATCTGATCTGGAATCCATATTTCATGAAAGACATTGAAGCTCTGGATAGTGTACCGAGAAGAGCTACTAAACTTCCGGCTGAGATTAGGAATCTATCTTATGCAGAGAGACTAGCGTCCCTGAAGCTTCCGTCCCTAGTGGAGAGAAAAACTTGCGGAGACCTAATCGAAACCTATAAGATATTAATTAAACTGACTTGGAGGACATATTCACGAAGAACACAAATACCCACTTGGTTGGCTACAGCCTCAAACTAAGTACCGACTTCTGTCGACGCAATCCCTGGAAACACTTTATCACCAACAGTATAGAAGCACAATGGCACTCATTGCCAGTTGACGTTGTTAATGCCACATCGAAAAACAAGTTTAAGAACGGACTCGACTGTAATTTCAAATCGGCTGCCTACGCTGCTTTTAGAATACTAATACTAAATACTAACAGAGAATGAATTAAACATAATGATCAAAAAGCCATCCAAAAAATGAATTTACCATGAAAATGAATGGGACTAAAAAAACAAGTGACTCAAACGCAACTTTTAACAGATTTTAGATTTCGCGGGGGAAAAGAAGTTTGAATCAATAATTTACTGAAAATTGACATATCCGACAGAGCAGTAAAACCATGCGATTGACTGAAACCAACATTGATTCTATCCACTGGAAGCTAAGTGATAAAGGATGCAGTGATCAATTGCACCATAAGTCCGATAGGCAAATTATTTCTAAAGATCAGAACTATATTGAAGATCGGTTTCGTAAAGGGCCCGATACACGAAAAGCAGCTTTTAGTATCCAAGTTTTAATTCAGCAGTGTTGAAACAAGAACTGTGACGTGTTCATCTGCCTCGTAAACATTGAAAAGGCGTTTGATATGATACAGTGTGACAGAATTATAAAAATCTAGAAACAACAATACAGAATCAATCAAAAATTTTGTTTATAAATTTACTGCATACTTTCTTCTTTGTAAGTTAGAAAATAGAAATGCCAGGAATTCACATAGAAAACTGAAAACTAAAATTTCACACAGAAAACTGTTATCGATTAATGTTTTATTCAGTCCGAACTAGGTTGGAGTTTATTTACAGTTCGTTAAATCTTCCCGGCTTACAATAAACTCGAGGTTTTGTAAAGATCATTCAGGCCCGTTTCCGTAACTTCTAAATCTTGTCCCATTTAAATCCTCTAATATTGCACACATAGGTTTAAAAAATATTTAATCTACATATTGCAGGCATTTATCGGACCAGCTCCAACGACGCTCTCTGTGTCCTTTCGGGCACCCCATTGATTGATCTCCTTGTGCAAGAAGGAGAGGAGTGCCATAGACTTAAGACCTCCAGAAACAAGACACGTACAAAATGGCAGATGGACTTACAAATGGACACTTTCAGAACATGGTAGTTGGACAAACTCCTAATACTGGAAATAAAATTCTGGGTCTTAAAAAGCCATAGCGAACTAAATTTCTGAGTTATCCAGTGTTTGACCGGCCACGGGAGTTTTGCTTCATTTCTAGCCCGTATTGCAAAGATGGGGTCCCCTGAATGCCAACATTGCGTACAAACAAACGACGACGCCGACCACACTCTGTTCGTTTGCAACGCCTGGAAAAGAAAACGCGACTGGAAAAGACAACGCCTGGAAAAGAAACGTTTCTAACATAACTTCAGTCATATTAGAATCACCAGACAAATGGCAGGTAATCCCCAACTTCATGACGGGCATAATGAAAACGAAGCAGGAAATTGGTCTAAGAAGAAGACGAGTTTAAATGAACTCTAAATAGCTAAACAGAAGGAGGTCCAAGAGCCATTCGGACTCAAGATAAATAGGACAGGTGGCTTGAACCCCTAATCCATCAAGTATTTGGGATGGGACGGGAGAATAGGACAAGATACCTGAACGGAGGCTGCCATGAGTAAATGTGTAAGCGTGGCCGTGATAGGTTCCGGTGTCGCATGGGTCACTTGCGATTAGCGTGCTCATCCTACACCCACAAGAAAATATATGATACGCAATTAAATTTGACCAAATACCTTTATTTGTTGGATGCGTTTTAATTAGTGCTATTCTATAATTTTTACGAACCCGAATTATGTCGGCCTGTACAAGACTAAATGGCATTATTACAGTTTATATTTTGAATCATAAATTATCGATTACTAAGAAACAAACTTCTGGTTGTACCTATAAATTTAAATGTTTGGCAAAGAACAAAAGCCAGATCTCCTGTACGATCTATAGATCAAATAAAGAACCTCACCACAAACATGTCAATCGCGTAAGTAATAAGAACGATAGAAGTTACGGCTAAAGTTAGGCACTACCAAAAATAGTATGATGAACAATATCACAATTAGTTTGAGTAGCCAGCTCATTAACTACACAATTATACTTGCCTTCTAGTCCTTTAACTTGAGAATAACATTTTTCTTTTAAGTAAAAATCCGAGAATTGGTTGTCAAGTAAAGGGAATCACACTGCATTACTGAGAATATACAAAACAAACATTCGTCCACAAGTATTCATCGTCGGTATGCTTACTGTATTTCATAAGACATTGAAGTCCTTGAAAGAGTTCAATGTCGAGCTACAAAGCTTGTTCCTGCTTGAAAGGAAATTATCTTATGAGCAGCGCTTGCAAGTTTTGCAACTGCCATCCCTTAAGGATACTCAGAAGATAGAGAAGAATTGTGCAGACATACAACTTGTTGCCCGAATCTGTGGTTGCTTCAACTTCGGTTAATGCATTCGAAAATAACTTAGATGTCTTCTATACGAACGAAGATCAAAATAGCAACAATATGTCAATCATGTTCTCTCTTTCTTATTTTACCCATGTAATTCATAAGTAAATACATATTCAGCTATTGTATATGTAATTGTTAAATAGCGATAAGATTATACGGGCGAAAGCCGATCTCTTGTCATTAATAAATAATAATAAGTCAGTTTTGGGAGTTAGAAAGTTAACTTGACCTGTGCGTCGACCTATCCACACTGGATGTGATATAAAATATAGGACCTTGTAGCTCTAATAAAGGAACTTAGAACTCAAACACGTTGGAAAAATCTAAATTATTTCGCTACGGGAATTTTATGTGTAACATATAAGAAATGCTCGAATTTATGAAAATATTTGAAACAAAAACTTTACTGACAAATATTGTAGTATCCCATGTCTATTCTAATAAAATAACTAAAACCTATTTTAAATCATGGATA
>WYDF02322736.1:0-13128 GCA_009867245.2 Adranes taylori
TCTTCTGGCTTCTCTAGTAATTCTCTTGCTATATTGGGGTAGTGGGGGTTTCACTGGCTATTGTTCTAGTGTTTCTAATATATATATATATATATATATATATATATAATACATATTTTTTTTCCAATTTGTAGTTTTTATCTATGACGTCGTCTGCCGAGTGTTGTTTTAAGCAATTATATGTAGTAGTAACAGCAATCAGGTTTCATTCAGTTTATATTTTTTATATGCAATATATAACATATTATATATTGCATATAAAAAATAAAAAAATTATTGGTAAAACAAAAATCTAAAATAAAGTTAAAATTCTCATTATATAACACACAAAAAACAAAAAAAAAACAACAAAAACAAACCAAAGAAAGAAAATAAAACGAAACCCATAATCCATCCTTTTCACGAAATGGTGCGCAGCAACCAGATTTCTTTACTTCCTTCTCCCTATCTCCTTCATTATCCACTTCATTATTCCTATCCCCCTTCCTTCCTGTTCCAAACATGCTCTCCAATCCCTCTTTCTGTCACTCCATCTTATTTCACAACATTCATTCATCCAATGTTCCCATGACTCTTCCCCTAATCCACATATCCTGCATCTCTTATCATATCCTCCCAGCCAATATTTATTGTCCATTTCCTCATTCTCACATCTAAACTTTGCAATTATTCTTTTTTCATTTTTCCTAATTCCCATTTTACATACACAGGCATATCACCTACCATCATTACATCAGGACCAGCCACATCTTTCATACAATTTTTCTCTATCTTTCGCCCATTCATTTCTCATATCACCTTTTTCGCTCCTCTTTTTTGACAATTCAAACACTGCTTTCACTATCCTATCATACTCACCAGTCATTAATTAACTTTCATATTTCGCCAACTTCTTATCTCCTTTTACCCAGCACTTATACTCATTTAGCTCTTGTAAAACAAATTCATTAGTTGTTCACATGTTCACATCATTATTTCTATTTCTACCCTTTCTTTCAACATCCGTCCCATAAAGCATAATATTTCTGATACATACATGTAACACCCCTCATTCTTACTTATTATATACCCCAAGTACTTAATACATTTACACATTCCTCGCCATTCATTTCAAACCGATCACTTTAACTATCTCTGCCCCTTATCTTACATACCATTATTTTCGCTTTCCCCACATCACTTCAAGTCCCCTCCTTGCCACATATCTATTCACTCTTATTATCATCTATTTCATTTCCTCTCTACTACTCGCCATTCACACAATGTCGTCCGCATCCCTGTTTCACTCCTCCAATCACCTTAAATCACTCTGACACTTTACTTCCAACTCTTGATCGTACCTTTGGGTCCTTATACAACTATTTATCATTCATCCATACACTTTCTTTTATTCCAACTTCATTCATCCACTTCCATAAACATCTTCTCTCTAACTTGTCGGACGCAGATGAGGTCCAGGAACAACAAGTACAGCTTCTTCCTTTCGCATGTCTCCTGATTTATAATGTAGATTAAGGTCACTACATTATCCATTGTATTTTTTCCCTTCACAAAACGCGTACTCGACAATATTTTTTTTCTTTATTCTGGTTTTCCAAAATACTATTTACTCTCATTGCTTATAATCTATACCCTCCATTTGTTATTTTTATCCCTTTATAATTTTTTATATCCATCCTATTCCTTCTATTGTACACTGATATCATCTCCCCTTTTTCCAATCATCTGGTACCTCCTTCTTCCCTTTCCATATCTCATGCATGCACCTTGATAGCGCTTTTATTCCATCCTCGTTGAAGCAGTTCCACATATCCACATGTACGCCATCTGGACAACATGCTCCCCCACACTCTATCTGTTCAATTTCTTCTTTCACTTCGTCTACCCTAATCTCAATATTTTCTTCATTCCACTCATTTATTACACTCTTTGCTATCTTCTCGCCCATCCTTGGATTATCGCGCCCTACATTTTCCATACATTTATATTGCCATCCTTCAATTACCACATCCGTCTCTACAAGACCCTAACTCCCTCTTCCAGTATTCCTCAAATATTTACATATTTTTCCCTCTGAATTGAGACTTTCTTCAAAATTTTCCTCACCTTTCTTTTCTCTTCTTCCACATTCCTGTCAGAACCTCATCAACGCATTCATTACTTATATTCACAACTCTAGATCATCATGGACGTAAATTTGATCGAAGAATAAGGCAAAAAGATTTTTCATTCCGTTATTTCTTTCCTCTACAATTGCTTTTGAAAGAAAATTGCTCAGTATATCACAAAAATTGTTTATCCATCTGACGCTAGCGACTGTTTTAATAAAAATGTTTCTTTGAATATATTTGGGATGTGTCTAGCCAAAACATTTATTTTACGGAGTGACACAAAATGTGGGAGGGACGCACAAATTTTAGGGATATCCTGTCAGATGTATTGTACCTGAAGCACATATTTTTTGTTATACTGAATTTTTCGACTTTATGATACTAGAAAACTTTCTTTCGGTTTAGAACTTGCTCAGCTACTGTGTGCTTTGAAAATGTCAAACAAACTTACTGCTATTTTGGAACTGTTTCGTCAAGGAAAACATCAACGTGAAGTAGTTCGTCAACTCAATATGCCTGAACAAATTGAGTCAAAACCAATTAACCGGTTAAGAGAATTCGGCCAAGAAGTGGACCATCCGGAGGAAAACGAGAGAAACGCAATGCCAACACTTCCAGGAACCACCCGATCACAAAATGTGAATTCAGTAAAATTCAAGAGTCACTATTTCACACTTTTTTTCTCCTCTTTTACTCACTATCTTAATTTTTTTAAATCTCTTTATTATCTCCATTCATTCCTCCCTTCCATTCGCATCTTCCCAGCATACTGTCTCAAGTCTTGCGTTATATACCTTTTTTCATCATTGTTCCACACATACACTTCTGTTTCCTCTCGCCATACTTCATTCCTGTCTTTCATTTCATCTTTTCCGCATTTCTAACATGCTTCTAACGGGAATTGATCGGATACCAACATCTCTCCCACTCTCATATTTTCTATCCTTTCCCTCGCTCCCTCATTCAATACAATATAATCTATCACAGAGCCCGCACCATGTTCTTTAAAACTTATCTCCCCCTCCCAATCGCCTTCTACACTACCATTTGCTATATATAGATTCTCCTCTTTCAACCATTCCATAATTCTTTTTCGCTCCGCATTAATTATTTTATCCTTCAAGTTACTTCTTATAAACTCTCCATTCCTATATTCATACCGCCTTCCTTTCCTGTCCTCACATTCCAATCTCCCATTAATAATACGCATTCACTCCCCATCCTCCATCTTTCAATACACTCTTTCAATTTTCCCTCGTGTCCTTTCCATCCATTACCCATATATACCGTCACTAATATCCATCTACTCCTTCCTACATTTATTCTTCTTCCCACAATTCCTTCTATCTCCTCTCTTCTTTTCCACTTGTCCTCATAATTTCCTTTACCCCTATTATTACCGCCCGCTAGCTTTACCTCTTTCATACCTTCTCTTTGCTCCTTTAAAATGCCAACTATTCTCTACCGACAATAATTTCCTTATTGCTCCCCATTCTCCTTCTTCCACCCATTTCTCCACCCTACTATGTCAAATCCCCTCAAATATTCTACAAATCCTTTATCCAAATGTTTTCTTTTCAACCCTGCCACATTCCAACACACACTCATGAACTTCCCTATTATTTTAATACTGATATTCTGTTCAAATTCCTCTTTAATAAATCTCTTCTTGTTGCCCACCATTTAGTTTTCCATTTAATCTGTCTTTCCATCCTTCATCCTGGTAACGGCAATCCTCTTTTCCGACCCCTGAACTTTTTCCTCTCTTCTGCACACTTCCTCTTGCTCACCGTCCGAACTTTCTTCTACTAGCCTCATGACACACCTGTCCGCCTTGCTCTTCACTTCCAAATTACTATCCTTTACATTATCTACTCTGCACCTTTATATAGCCCGCAATCCCTCTTTATCTTCATTCTTCTTTCCAACCTCCAAATTAGTTCTCCAAATCCATATCCTTTATTCTTTTTCTCATCATAATCCAACGCGACTAGATGTTCTTTCTCTCCTCTCCATCTTCTACTTTGGTGTACATTCACATTTCGCTCCTCCTCCATTTTTACTACAGTCCATCACACCGCTGCGCTGACACTCAATTCCCTTGTTCCCTTGCCTTCCTTCATCTTCATCACCTCTTCTTCCCTCATTAAGTGAACTCCTTTTCTCTCTTACACTCCACCTCTACTCTCTGCCACTCCATATTCCTTTTACTTTTCCGGCCTGCCCCTCGTTATTATTCTCAAACCTGCCCCACTTCTCATCTCTATTTTTCTTTACCAAATTTTCGTCCATCTCGTCCCACTTCCATACATCCCTTCCAATCCATACTTTCTGGTACGATACTCTTACCCTCTCGTTAGTGATTCTTCTCCCTTCAACATCTCTGTTATTTTCGTTCATTGTTAGGTCATTGTCCACATATATACCACATCCTTTCATCATATTCTTTCTTCTCATTATATCTATTTTATATGCCCGCGATGCCAATTTGTCTAATATTGGTCTGTTCTTCTTTATCCCAGACCTTCTCCCTAGCCGGAACATATCCCTTACCTCCTCTTAGCAATTTAGTTCTTTCCATACTTCCTTTTGCAATGCATTTCTATCATCCCCACCATCACATATCCCAGATACAATTATGTTTAATGCCTTCTCACCTTTCTGCCTTTCCTCTTCCCTTCTTTTCAATGCTCCTATTCTTTCCACAAAATTCTTTTTTTTTCTTTGTTCCATTTCTTTCTCTTTCTCTCTCTTCTTTCTCTTCTTCTTTCTCCACCATCATAGTTCTCCACTTTCATTCTTATTTTTAATTTCCGTTAACTCCTCCGCTACTATCTTAATATAATGGATCATCTCATTCTCCAATTTTGTATATTCTCCCTATTTTTCTCCGCCATCATCACTAATCACCATCTACTTACTTTCTCTTACTAATACTATTTGATCTTTGCAAAAATCTATCCAGTATCTTGACTTCCCCTTCCATTTTCTTATCACTTTTTTCCATATACATGTATATGAATATTTTATTAAATTATATTTAAATTCCTCCCTGAATTTCTTCAACTTATAACCTTCCAAAATCAACGTCAGACTAAACGGTATTTTAACTTTGTAATATCTAATGTTCATATATAAGTGAAACTTAACACTAACTCACATAGATATGATATACACTTTTGGTGAATTCTCTACGAACGGCAAAATAAGAAAAACATTGCTTTTATTTTTGTTTTTAATTTGATATATAATTAATATTTCTATATTTTCTCTATCAAATAAGTTAGTTTATGAGTAATTCTTACTTAAGTGTAGATAAATTTTAATGTTTATAACTGCATTAACGAATTTAATAAACTTATTAAATTTGACGCAAATAAAAGATTGTAGCAATCAAAGATTGTAGTTAATTCTTTTATGAAATTTTATTTTCATGTTTTTGGTACAAAGCAGAAATAAATAAAATCTTTCTTTTTGTAATTGATTAAAATCTCTTAGAATCGCAGGTGAAGGAAAATTCCCAAAATAGGAACCACTATGGACACCACTGCGTGGTAAGTATACTTAAATATAATTTTTTTTTGTCATCTTTATGAATGAAACACTAGTATGAAATGATTCGCTACCACTGTCATAAAGCATTAAAAAAATGTTATATTGAGCGAAGAAAACGTCAATTCTGCTAGAGGCTTTATGTCACTTATCCGCTGACTATCAAGATCGCTCTGTGTTGTACTAATCTTTGCCGACTTTGAGGTTATTCCGTTGATATTGTATCTATGCGCTTATATGTATAAATTATAATATATAGTTTTGGTGTGCTCGATATGATCTGATGTGTTTCAAACACAACTTACTTAATGCATGTAAATTTGAAATTGAATGTATTAATCTTTCATGAATCCGCCGCGCTTAGGGCTTAAATCAATTAATGTGCGTACGTCAATTTGTTTTTTTTTTTCATTTCTTCATTGCCAGTTCTGATCGTTCTCATATCATTTTGATTTTATTGTATTAAATATATTACAGGAAGTGAATTATCATATGTTGGATACGACATCATTTTGGATATACATCATATTTTATTTGTTAGAAAATTCCAAATGAGTTAAACTAAATTATCTAAAAATAAATCATAAAACATGATATACTTCTGGTAACTGATCGTGAACTTAATTGAGATGATCAAATCAGGTGTTCCCAAGCTATAATATTAAACTGTTTAGAGAAGAGTTTCAAAACTATTTCTAGTAGAGGAAAGGAGCAATAAGCTAGCCAGAAGAAATCAGCCAAATGTACCCACAGATAACTCATTAGTGAGGGAGAATCAAGATGATGATATCATTTTACCTTCCAAGAGAAATATCAGTCAGAAAACAACGCAGGGCTTTGTTTTCACAACGCACCTTGGACCAGAAACTACGGGTGTGTCCAAGGTAAGAAAACCACCCCTGTTAATTAAGCACACCAACTATTGTTAGAAAGAAATTACAGAAGACATCGAACTTAACAAAATCGAGATAACAGGAATGTTTCTAAGAGGCAAAGAAACGAAATATCATACGGCAGAACCGGAGTGTTTCCGTCAACTTAGAAAGAATGAAGGTATCTTATTACACATTTTAAATGCCAGAAAGAAGTAATTAAAAGTTGTGTTATGAGGAGTACCTCGAACACTGGGAGTGAGAGATATCGAGAAAGACTTATCAGACAAAGGTCAAAGATGCATGTCCACAGAAAGTATGGGCACTAAAACGAATAAGTTCCCGATGATCTTGATCAACACGCTAAAAAGCGATGGAGGCAAAAAACATTTGTAAGTCCAAGATCTACTCAACGCGAGAGTAACTGTGAAACTGAAAGAAAAGTGACAAAAACTGAACAATGCTTCCGATGTCTCTAATATGGTCATGTGCAATAGAGGTGCACAGCGCTTTAAATGTGCTGGAGGTCATAGCACCTACGACTGCCAATATCGTAAGGAGTTACCTACAAAATAGTTTAATTTCACGATCACCGACTAACGCTGCCGATTCCATCTGAAAAATATAAGGAAGAGTAGAGAAGAAGAGAAAACTTAAGCAGCTGAAAGGAAAGACGGTGTGAGTTACGCAGGCAAAGTTAAACCTTATTTGAAAGATGAAATCAGAGAAATTTTAAAATAAATTTTACCGGAAGTTTTAAAAGGCATATTCAAAACAACCAATAATAGGTTCAATTAGTAAACCGATTTGCATATCAATTTGGAATGCAAACGGGCTCAAAACCAATGACCGTGGGCAACTGGAATTATTCTTGAGAAACCAAGACATAATGATACTCTTAGCGTCGGGTACATACTGGGGTGACTCTTAGCATATCCTGGATTCAGGATTACAAGGAGAGTTCGAGTAGGTAGGTCTGGAGCTGGAATGGCAATCTTATACAAAAATAGTGCGTGCTTTCCAACTTTTGCGTTGGATTTAATGAACAGTAGGGCGATAGGAATTAAAGCTGTAATAAACCGACAAGAAATCGCTCTGGCGTCTATGTATACACTACCAGGAAATACTATATTAGAGGAGGACCTGGTAAGAGTGTTCAGCTACGGAAAGACAATTGTAGGCGGAGACCATAACTCGAAACACAGTACAATTTTAACGCAAATTTACTGGTACTAACATACATGCTCCGGAAGATTGCACGAATGTTCCGACGCAAAGCCACGAAAGTGTAATGGACTTTTATATAACACACTAGGTGAGCTCAAGTTTTAAAACTAAAGTGCACTATGCATTAGACTCAGATCATATGCCGGTAGTGGGAGTGTTAGGGTAATAAACTCAAAACAATTCCCAAGTTTAGCGACGCAAAATTAATTGGCCACAATATATTTCTAAATTGCAGAAAATTAGGGGAGATTATACTATGGAAACTAAAGAGGATACTACCAACATAGTTGAAAGCCTCACGACAAAATTTCAGGATGACCTAGAACAATGCCAAACTGAGGTACCAACAATTCATATGTGAGGAAAAATAACTGAAAAAGAAATTAAAAGAATGTTGCGACGCCAAAAAAACGGTAGTCTCAGCTTAGAAATTCGATTGCAAAAAGATTACAGAGAGAGGTAAAAGCTTCCATTGAGCACAAAAACCAAGAATGCTGGAGAAACCAAATCGAAGAGGCCAATGAAGAGAAAGGCAAGTTTGATAAATTTCTCAAAAGAGTGGGGATAGGAGAAAACACCAACGTTCCTTTGAAAACAGTAAAGTGGATTGGTCTATACAGACGAACAGAAAGCGGAGGATCTGGCAAACCACCTAGAGCATCAATTTACAAACAATGATCCAATAGACCAGGATCTGAAAAAGCTGATAGTTAAGGCAAAATATGAACCACATACACTCTGGTCTTACAAACAAGAATGATTCAAACCAACTAATGTCCAAACTGCAATAAGTCAATTATACTTTAGAAAAGCCTGTACAAAGGATGGCATTCCAAACAAGGCAGTTCAGTTATTTCCTGCAGATGTAGTTTAACTTCAAACTTCAATGCCATAATTTCACATCATTTTATCTCGGACCGATGGAAAAGTGTTATTGCGGTTACAATATCAAAGAAATATAAGTAGAAAAGGCAAATGACCGAGTCAGGTGTGAGGGTCTTCTTTATAAAATAAAGATTATGAGCTTATGCATGAATTTGATAGCCACAATCAAGTCATTCTTAACAGATAGAAAATTTAGAGTGACAGTCCACAATCAACTATCAGAGTGAAGAAGAGCAACAAAAGGGCTTCAACAGGGATCTCCACTAAGCCCTATTTTATACAACTTACTCACTTATAATCTGTTTCAAAAATGCAAAAGACTACGTGCTACTCCAATTCGCCGACGACATAGCAGTATTCTCTAAAGGAACAGACCTTCACGTAGCGGCAAGCAGATTGGATACGGCCTTAAATAAAGTTAGGAAATACTGCAAACGGTGGAAAATCAGATTAAATAATTCCAACATGGAGGTAGTTTATTTCGGAAAAAAGAATAGATCGTTCAACATCAATACAATTTGGACACAACAGAATCGAAATTGAAGGAAAAGCGATCTGGGCTATATTTGTGATAAACAGCTAACGCATAAACAGCAAGTTTACGGAATGGCAAGTTACGGAATGAATAAAGCAAACACAGTTACGAGAGAGCAGCGGCTTGAGCATTAACAACCGAATGAGCATCCTGAGAGTAATAATGGAACCTTATGTTATGGTCAAGAACTCTGGACCAACGCTGATCCAAGAACATTGGAAAGAGTGACAATAACTAGTAATAAATTAAACAGAAAGTGTGTAGACACACCCTGGTATCTGAGGAACAATGGGTACGCTTCATTTCAGTCCTGAGGTACGCTTCATTTCAATCCACTACTTGCACCTTGCAGCCAGCCACCTAATCGGGACAGCTAATCGGTGACTGGCTTATTTCCGAATAGCTCGCTGTCACCATAAATGTTTACATAATCAGATACGTAAATATTTGCGTCTAGTACTGATGTGTCATTCTTTAAAGAAAGTTTTTTTACCGCGGTATGTTTGGAACGCAATAGACTGCGATGTCATTAGAAAAGAGCTTGTTCCCATTGAAACAAATAATATATTGAGTCAATGAATTATTTTTTATAAATTTGTTGTTTCCGACATCTCTTATTCGATAGTTTATTCAAAACTACCTTAATAATAATTAATTGACAAAAATGTTTACTTAAAATGAACTACCATAGAATAAAAGCAGCAAGAGAATATTTACTAAACCAAAGCAGAACGAAAGAGCAACACGCATATTTTTATATGTGCTGCGCAAGGTGTCTGCACCGAAACAATTCAATTCCAAAAATATGCAGTTTTTTGTATGTGGTTCTATGTATCCAGGCCTGATTCATTCTCGTTCGCTGTTCAATATGCGTCTAGTATTGGTCCAGTTGAATGGCAAACAAAAATATTCATATGAATATTGTTCAGAACAGCTTTCCGCCTCGATTGCAAAGCAATGATGGATACCGTTTTCTAACAGAAGATGCATGTAGGAATACGATTG
This sequence comes from Adranes taylori, assembly GCA_009867245.2. Taxonomy (NCBI): domain Eukaryota; kingdom Metazoa; phylum Arthropoda; class Insecta; order Coleoptera; family Staphylinidae; genus Adranes; species Adranes taylori. The sequence goes on from WYDF02322736.1 coordinate 10,188, forward strand.
TGACAATAGTAGTTATTGTTTTCCTCGTTCAGATGACCATTGATGAATGGAAATCTTTTTGATTTATACAGAGGCAATTAATTTGTAAAGATGTATTTTTTAATTTAAAAGCGCACTACTAATTAATAAAAATGATAAAATACTTGATTTTATGTTTTTTCTTTGTCAGTATGAGGAATATATTTTTTAAAAGTTTACTCATTACGTTTTAAAAGAAATGAGAACTCCCTTTCCTTATCGCGGTATCTTTAGGGACCAAAATGGTCATCGCGTTCCGAGCGTGGAACTACAATTCCCATCACCATCGTCTAATACAGATAGATCTCTGATATACCTTATTCATTAACAACGGTCAGCTGCTGTGACTGTCGCTGCACAAAAATAAACAACATTAGCACACCAAGCACAAAAGTTAGCCTGCAGTCAACCAAAAATAGTAGATTAAAAGAAATAGCACTGGCTCAGCGTAATTTTAGTGAACAAAATACGGCGTCTACAGCATTATCGCGGCCAGCGACATGTCTGAAATGGTCCAGCGACATGTCAGAAATGGTCCAGCGACATGTCCAGCGACATATCTGAAATGGTCCAGCGACATGTCTGAAGTGGTCCAGCGACATAACCATATTTCCGCGACCAGCGATATGGCCTATGGCCGCGGAAAGCGATATAGCCGCGGAAAGCGGCATTGCCTAATTGCCGCCGCCAGCGATGTGACCTAATTGCTGCGGATTTTCCGCGCCCAGCGATATGTGTAATTGCTGGGGCTTTGACGCGCCCAGCGATATGACCAAATTCCTGCGAATTTAGGGCGACCAGCGACAAACCCGGATTGCCGGGGTTTTGCCGCAGCCAGCTCTACCATTGCTGCAATCTGAGGCCGCTGCTGCGTTCTGCAGCGTCATCTAGTGGCGAGTTAAAATAAAGTGCATAGCATAAAAATATTCTTCGTACTCAAATACCTTTGTATATAAATTTTCATGGCGATCAGTTGAACGCTGTAGAACTTGATGTACTGCAGCGCCATCTAGTAGCGAGTTACAACAATTCTGATTGAGTTACAACAATTTGGATAAAAACCTTCTCTCTAAAAAAATATATATATCTGCCAAGTTTCAGGATGATCTGTCCAGCTCCCAGAGTCCACAGGAACCAAGGGCCAGACGTATGCCACCAGTAGAACCATGACAAAAATTTATGTATGTGGGATTCGATTATCATGATGAAATACTGGTGTGACCCATGTAAGACTTCCTCTGATAATCAATTCAGGATGATAAGCTAAGGTTTCAGGCCCATACCGTATTGCCCTATAAGGTTCAAAATGGCCGTAAGCACGCTATGTGGGACACGCCCAAAATTTCACAACTTACCAAATCGGATTATAGGCTGAGTTGAGCATTAATCACGCTGACACTAAAAATCCTTTTCTACTCTTTACGAGTAATCCGCTATTACTTCCCTATTTTAACATTATAACACTTATCGAATTCTAACACAGCATTACTGTTGTGCTACGGGCAATAGTCAGTCACCAAGTACTGAAAATGGCTTTTTTCGCGCTTGATCAAATATTATACCCCCTCTCCAAAAATCAATTAATCGCACATGTACTCAAAGATAACGAAAAACAACAACAGAGTGTTGTAACGTTCCAAAATACCTAAGGTACCGCTGCAACATATAAACCATTATTACTGACTAAAAATCCACAATCTACTTCCAGCGCCGAAGTGACAACATTAGAACATATAGAATTACCCTTATAAATGCACTTCAAAGAAAAACACTACAGGAAACAACTTACATACACCACAAGCATTCTTACAAGTGTTGACAAAAGTAACAGGTCTACTTCCAGTTACGCATGATAACGCGGCACAGAACTTCGCAAATCAAGGTAATATTTCAAAATATATAACCAAAATAACGTATGTAAATACTAATATGTTTATTAATTTGGAACGATATTTTCGAAGAATTATAATAGGATCTATGTAGTTAAGAGTTAACCGGACCTGAGAATATTACGACAACTTCTTTACGACACAAATAGTAGTAAATTCTATACAAATAATAATACAAATAATAAAAAATAGAACATGAAAGTAAGAATAAAAATAATAATAATAAATATAAAAAATAGTAAGAATAAAAATTAAAAAATTCTACTCCAAGCCGGAACTTCCCCCGGAATGACAACCGGCAATGTCCAACAATACAAGATTTAAAATAATACTAGGGAAAGTATGTTATTCATTTTCTATTAATTTTATTAGATTTAATATTTGGCTGTTTTAAATATCATAAAATTTTTGTCCACTTTAAACATACTGTAATTAAAAATTAAATCGTAAAATCATTCATACTAGGTCAATGTGTTTTAAAATATAATATGAACGTGACATATTGTAACATTCCGTAAAATAGAGTGGTGTCTAGGGGTTTTACCAAGAGAAAAATCATTTATATTGAAGGTTGTGATTGTACTCGAGAAAGATAAGTTAAACATTCATTTAAAGTAGTCAGATTTAATTAAACATTTAGTTTGCTTAACATAATGTTACTTATTTCATTGAAGGCTAAGAAGTAAAGCTATATACGAGTAACTTAGTTTATTAACAGTTTTGATCAACCCTTCCATCATTGAAGAATAGTAAATAAATCTAGATGAAGTTACGATTAATTTGTAGCATAATAAGTGATGACTTTAGTTTATTTAAATTTATACATGTATAACAACCAACCATTGCCCATTTATTGAACCATATTTAATTAATAAAAATAGGTCATACATTCTGGTGTCAACGCCGGAGATCATATTAAACGAAAGAGTAATAGTTGCGAACTAAACTGTTCTACTGCTAACTTTTAATTGTGTGCGTTTTGTGTTGAATTGGCTCTTATATATCGATTCTGTCAATAATGTTTTTTAACTATC
>WYDF02322747.1:0-14338 GCA_009867245.2 Adranes taylori
GGGGTTCTAGAAAACTTTATTTGAAAAACATATTTCAACATTGACTGAAAATCTATTGACAAGTAAAACTAAGGCTTTGCTCCTATTTCTGGTGGGGGGTTTAAACGCACTAAACACCCCCGAGCCCGAACGTACGCGCCTGTAGTAAGATAAGAGAGATAAATAAGTAGTCTATTAAAATAAATGTTAATAAAATATTCAAGTAAACTTAAAGAGAATTTATAATATATAAAAACGTGCATTATAGTATTTACAGTTTTACATTAATTTTTAATGACGATAATGGATTGAATGTTATACAAAAGATTTATGTTTTGTCTAGGCTCTAGTATAGAACGAATTTCAAATAATATATGACTTCTAGTTTACTTCAAGCGCAATATAAATATTTAAACTGGGATCAGTGTTCAAGTAAGATGCTAATAGAAAAGTGAGGTACTATCTCAAATATTTCACTTATAGTTTAGAAGTGAGATTCCATTTGAAAAATGAGCTTGTCATTTTTGTCGTTCGATATTTGGCAGATTCTCCCTAATTTAAAATTAATTCCGTGTTTATGAAAGTAAACACACCCAACTATCTTCTAGGGTCTATTAGGGACGTTTACTGATTATAATTATTCAAACATTTTATTTAATTAGAACAGACAATAACAAATAAAAGATTTGATTTCAACTTTAATTCAATATAATCATAGAATAATTAGCATGCATTAGTTTCCAACATGTAATCCAGAAATGTTCAAATTATCATGAAATTAATACTCAGATCATTCGTTGAATCTTATAAGTTCGTGACAAGACTATTTTTATATTATAAAAATATTTACTAGATGAAAATTGCAAATAGAGTATATTCTACTTAACCCCCTTGGACTTGCACTATTTCCTACCTCTTCGCGAAACTCTTTTTGTTCGCCAACTGTATGCTTGGAAATGTATTATTCGCGTCAAACAAAATTAATCATCGAAATAAAGTAATGTTTGATTTAAAATAGACTGTAACACTTAAATAAATGCTCTCTTTCTTTTTCTAATGTTATAACTTACATGCTAAGGTGAATTCAGTTTAATATAAATAAGTGCAAAATATTTTACTTATACAAGTGAGCGCAAAAGTCTTCACTCGATTTCTGGCAGTAACTTAGTTTGTAAATAAAAAGAATTGGTTCTGTTTGTTATTTAGATGTATAAATTTTGTTACATTAAGTCACAAAGATAATATCGGTCAAGTGGCCGCCGCCAGAGTTGATGCACATTCGGGCTCGTTTCACAGCATTTTCCATTACTTTTGTCAAAACTTGTGCCGATAAATTCTCCACTTCTAGTTAGATGTTCTCCTTGACCCGAATCTGCAAAAAACCCAAAGAAAGAAGTCTGGAACGGTCAAATCGGGCGATATTGCGAGGAAGGGCAAAACGAGAGATTAAAGGACCGGGAAACGCTTGTTGAAAGATGTCCACTGTTGTTCGTGCTATGTGTGCGGTTGCATCGTCCTGCTGGAACTACATGTTCTCCAAACCCAATTCCTCAATTTGCCTCAGCAAGAAGTCGTTGATAATGGTTCTGTAGCGCTCACCAGTCAGAGTAATAGTTTTGCCGACTTCGCTCTCGAAAAAATATGGGCCAATCACATTTCCTCGGTAAACCCCGCACCAAACAGTGACTTTGAGAGGATGTAATGGCTACTCGTGCATTTCACGAGGATTTGAAGTGCTTCAGAAGCGATAATTTTGCTTATTCACGTATCCGCGTAGGTGGAAATGCGCCTCGTCGCTCATTATAATTTTCAGGAGAAAATCATCCTCATCGCAGTCGAGGTTTAGGACGGCTTGGCTGAAATTTAGATTCAATTGACGGTCTGTAGGCAATAACCGATGGACTTTGTATGGGAACAACTTCAAGTCTTTCACCAAAATTCGTTTACTGATGCACAATTGCGTGGCACGTCGTATGCTTGATGTTGCGAGACTCCTCTCGAACATATGTAGCCACTGCGGCGATATTTTAGACCGAACGGCTGGTTCGGGGCCGGCCACGTCTGCATCTGTCCGGTGTTGATCCAGTCTCCTCAAACCGAACCGCTAAACGCCGCACTGTTTGTCCAGTTGATGTTACACGACCAGCGAATCGATGAAGAAATTCATGTTGAGCCAAAATCACCGACCGATTATTAGTCAAAAACATTGTCATAATTATCGCGTTCTTGAGGAGTGTAGCGATCCATGGTTTGTCTACGTGTATTCTGCTTCTGTTCACTTCACAAATGTCAAACTCGTGATGACATAAGACGTCATTTGCAAAAATGGGACCAGTTTCCGATAGGGTGATAATTTTTGCGCCACCTACTACAAGTTACTAGATTTTTATAAAATAATGTGTAAAGAACTAAGCCATTTGCATAAAATTTAGGTGTCTGGAATAATTTAGATAACTTATGAACATTGAGAGTACATAAAATATATACAGAAGAACGAAATTAGAATGATTTCATTTATATTCGTTACACTATTTTAAATAATACTATTTCACTTGTAAAGGGATTCTAGCGTAAACATATTACGCTGTGAAATTTGTTCAATATTGGTGTCTATTAAAAATATTGAACGAATTTCATCTCACTTCTAGATTAATCGTACACTACAAGTGAGAGTACTATAAAGTTTGTGAAAAAATTTCTATAGTTTGTAACCACAGTAATTATCACACAGTCACACACATCATTACGTGAATATTTTTAAACTGGAAAATAATTATTTTCAAATTTTATTATTTATAGAAAATTCGGTTAAATACATTTAGTTATAAACAGTTTGGAAAAATATACAAAAATGTTCATCTAGCAAGTATAACGTTGATTCCTATTCTGTAAAATAATTTCAGAGCAATCAATTTTCATATCATTGTTAAATTAGGTAGTAAGAAAAGTTTATTTAAAGGATACTAATTTTAGAATGATTTTTTTTCAAATAAATGAATTATTTACATCATCAATTAATACATTATTAACGAATTATAGTGGATTGTGGTATTATTATTTAAAGTGTCACCTTTCGCTATTAATCGTTCTTTCTATCTGTTTCAATTGTCGCAGGGTGGACCCAATTTAATTAATTTGTATTTAATGAAATATAAATTTGTCATGAACAATCTACATACTAATGAAAAGAGGAAGTATCAAAGTTTTTTAACACAGGTTATAAATATTCAATGTGTCTCCCTTTTGCTGCACGGCAAACATCTAAATGGTAGCTAAACTCGTTCCACAAGCGAGAAAGCATGTCTTGTATTACTGAGTTCACTGCAGCAATGATACTGTTCCGCGGCTCGGCCAGAGTTGTTGGTAGAGGTGGAATGTAAACAGCATCCTTAACATAGCCCCATAATAAAAAGTCACATGGCGTGAGATCAAAAGATCTCGGTTGTCAGAAGTTTAGAGCAAGGTCTTGATTTCCCATGCGACCTATCCATCGCTGAGGAAGGGATTGATTTAAAAATCCTCTGATGGAGCTCCGCCAATGATCCTGTTGGAAAAATGAAGTCTTGTGAATCTTCAGTAAGTTGAGGAAAAAACCGTGGTTCCAACATGTCCAGGTTGCAATGTTGTACGGGGATTTTGCAGGCCCCATATTTAAACATTGTGTATATTCTCTTTTCCATTAAGATGGAACGTAGCTTCATCGCTAAAAATTAAGCGCGGTAGAAACGCGTCATCGTACATCATTTCTAGCCTATCACCACAAAATTCTATACGCTTTTCTTTGTCATTCCCAAGGAGAGCTTGCACAAGTTGTTAACGGTAGGGCATGTAGTTCCTAGTTCTAGCTCTGTCGGTTGACTTTCTTAGACAACAAAACTGTCTTCTATTCATCTGACGTCATAATTTGCTACACACCATCGGTCCGGGCATTTTCCTTTGTTGAGACATCCCAGCTTGTTAAAACATCTTAAACCTACGGCTTATGCTTTTCTTAGTTGGTGGTTTAATGCCGAATCGGAGACGAAATATCCGCTGTACTGTAACAGCCTACTCACTTCTTGCAAACTCAAGAATGCAGAAAACCTTATGCTACATCTTATTCACATTCACAGTGACAGTGACACAATAGACATGCCTGCCTATTGGAACTATACTGAACTATCACCGCTGTAGCGGTGGTAAACAAAACTTTGGAAGTTCCTATTGGCGCGAGTACCCTAGCGGTCGTTTACGCAACTATCACCGCCCTTCCGGTGGTAAACAAAATTTTGGAACTTCCTCTTTCCTTCAGTATGTAGACTGTCCATATCCACTTTATATTTCGTGAAATACAAATCTATTAAATTGGGTCCATCTTTTTGAATAATCCTATATAACCAATTACGGGTATATTCTTGTAGACACATATATTTTTCTATTATAGAATGCATTTTACAATAACTTCATTTCAGTCACGAAAAACAACTTAAGCTTTACAAACATATTTTTTTGATTGCTGTTTCTGATCAAATTGTTTTTAATTCTTAAATATTGGTTGTAATACCTTTTCATATTCTCTACAAGCCATCTTGCGATCAATACTCGCAAATTAGTTGAGTAGATGAAATCTCCTGCAGTGGATTTTTAAACATGGGACAAGGGAACAACTATTTTCTCTCTTCTTTCAATTTTGAAGATAATTTCTTAAAATGGTAAAACACCATTGATGCATCTTTTAGATACATCTATATTTCAGAAAATTTGGAAGTGGTGTACCTCAGTAGAATCCGAAAATGATTCAGTAAATTTTCCACAGATGTAGTATTTTGTTTTAAATCAAATTTTAGTGTTCAAAACTTCAAAACAAATGGATTCTATTAAAAGAACCATCTATAATGTGATGCGTTTCGAGAATGATCGTCTCGTCATCCGCCTTAAAGAGATTGCAATACAGAGGAATCAAAAAAGAGCTAAGAGAAATTTTGGTACAAATTATAGTTATACATTGTAACAATTTTAAATTAAAAAATACAAAGATCAAAATATAAAACTCCAAATAATTTATGTGTCACATTGAAATTTGTGACATGAAATTCAGTCCGCTTCAAAGAGATGTATCAGTTTTTGTTAAAACACACCACAGGGAAGGATAGAGCAAAGATTAATAATTTATTTAGGAGCATATTAAAAACAATTTATGGGGTTTTAATAAATTCATACATTAATAAAATTGACAATGAAACAATGGCTCATGGAACCTTGTTTGATTGAAATCAAGATTCAATCTTAATAAAGCAAGTACGGTACTTAATACTCTATTAATACACAAAATAATTTATTTTATATCCAACAATGGTTATTGTGGATATTTACGGACTTTACCAAGTAATAAAACAAGTTGCGGGTGATCCAATAAGAGCTATTTATTTTAGATAGTGGTTCATGAATTTTTTTTTAATGATTTCATGTAAATGACCGCTTTTGGATTTTTTTTTTAATTCTTTCTGGAACACCAATTTTTGACCACTTTTTCACATAAATCATAAATCTTCACTAATAAGACGAATGTTTTAAGGTCACTGAGTGTTTGTAGTTTATTGGAGTAAACCTATGATTTAACATAACCAAAAAAAAGAAGAGTCCAATCGACTTATATCGCATAATCCTGGTGACTAGTTCACATCGGCATTTTTGGAGATACACGGTCATTAAACTGTTTTCTCAATAAGTTGATTCTGTCACGAGATGTATGGCATGTTGCACCATCTTGTTGAAATCACGTATCGTCCAAGTCGAAATTATCTAATTATTGCCACAAAAATCAGCAATCATGTGTGTGCAGCGTTCTTCGCTGACGGTAACTGCAGTGCCATTTTCATTTCAAAAATGTCATACCATCATATTCAGGAGAAGCACACTCCATAATAATGCGATTCTAAATAGATTTTGCAAATATCACACGAAGCAACAGTGGCCTAAGCTGGGATAGGCCGTGTTGCATTCACCTAGAAATCAAATCACTAAATGCAAGAAGCAAATTTAGTGCTGTCGTTTAACGATAAATGACAAAAGGTTGCTTAGGTCATTATTACCTCATAATTTATGGTGTTAATAATGCAAGTATGTATTATATGCCAAAATCAATTTTTGTGGGTTAGGCCACTGTTGCGCTGATAGCCTCTATGCGGTTCTTAAAAGAACCTTTAAAAACTATTAAAATTTTAAATAAAAATATTTTTCGGTCAAAATATTTCTAGATTTTGTTAATATAGAATAAACCATTTGTTTTGGAGTAGGAGCACTGTAATTTGATTTAATTCAATTACTCCAAAGTACTTTGAACCTTCAATTGTAATTGTATTTTGTATTTATTAAATATTCGGTCAAGTCGTGATTATTCGTAACATTTAATAACAATTTGTTATGGTTTACATTTAATTTAATTCTAGCATTGCTTTTGTGGTTTTTATCACGATGTGGTTTTTCCTACGAATATGTTATACAAGAGAAATTACTCCAATAGAAACAACGAGGTTTTTCAGGACGAATTGTTTTACTAACCCATGATTATCATCGATTGCATTTATGATACGAAAAATATTATGCAATAAGTGGCAGCTTTTGATATCTTATATAGAGTGCCTTATAAAATAAAAAGGTATTGACTTATAAACAGATAATGTTGTGTTTACAAATAACTTTTTGAAAAAGTTAGAAGCAAAAAAATACAAGACAATATTTTAGTATCTTTTAAATACACAGTACATGGACGCAAGGAAAAGAAATGTTAGATACGTATTTTGCGAAGCGCCATGTAATTTTTTTTTCTAAATTTAACACCGAAAACAAAAACTTGTTGTGTTTCTTTGTCTCATGTAAATCGTTTCAGAATATCAGTTTATCGACGCAAGACCGCCAAGCGACAGTCGAATTCGTGAGTGTTGCAGCAGCACACGCTTTCTATAAGAAATACCAACGACACATGTTGGATCTATCGGTAATAAATGTCGCATTGAAACCGAAAGCGACGTCTTAAATTATTTATATAAGATTAATTTGTATGTTAAGAATTTCGAAATCAAAGCAAATAAATTATGTATGGTGCTTAATTAAATATTGAAAGAAGCATCCAAAATCAGTCTTTACATTTTGAAGCCCTAGATCTTATATTTCAACAGGAGAACATTTGTAAGGAAGCCACTTTGAAGAAACAAAGATACCACAGTACTTATTCAGGTCCATACGACTATACATCCATCTTTTACATTGTGATGTACCTCTGCTAAATTATGGATTATTTATTGTTCCAAATCAACTCAAATCGAAATATTCTTATTTTTTGTTTATAAAATAGATCTCGACTCACCAGTCCATTAACAAAACGTGAGTCCACTTATTACGACACCAAATCCTCTGACCACATTGTGCGATCTCCTTTATGATGTATGTTGCTGAAATTAAGTAATAATATGTGAATAAGATTTCTTAACTCTCATATGCAGCACTTTGAAACTGGTTTGTATTAAAAGTTTGGTTTCGCCAAAAAGATGTGAAGGTAAACGCCTTTGCGTGGTTAGATACTTAACAAATACTTTATCCCACTGTATGCATTTGAAGTTGCGGTATTTGTTCACTATACAATTGGCCTATAGATCTCAGGCTGGTTCATATTCCTTGTTTTATTTAGATTTCAAAATCGGTACTAATAATCGAGGGCCTGATAACTGTATTCAGTTTTGTGCTTATAAATATAGCCCTTATCATTGTGAAATACGTATTATTCTGACGATCATTTTGTTTAAAACATTTTTTAGAAATATCAATAAATAATTAATTAATATGGTACCTTCGGATGTATGAATGTTTTTAATGATTTACTGTATAGTTGCGTACACATATCAGTGGTTTTTGAAACTATTTGATATCGTGACTCTCCTGCAACTCTAGGCGGTAACCCAGTGGGGGGAGGGGAGGGCGTAAATTCTTTTTTGGAAAACCGCTTGGTTAAAAAAAAAATTTTGTTGCTTTTGGCGACAGTCTTGCACGATGACCACGACCCCTAAGATGTCGCGCCCACCAGTTTAAGATACACTAATATATATATATATATATATATATATATATATAAATCTAGGATTTAATTGACCCGGTTTTTATCTTTCGTATGCGAACTAATGTACGTAATACATATAATACATAGAGGTATATAAAAGATTTCTTCTTCAGCCTGTAAGAATCCACTCCTGAGCATAAGCCTCCTCCATTTGCTGTCCTGTGCAGTCAACATCCTGTTTTCCCCGCGTGGCGTTGGATGTCCTCTCATCTTGTCTGTGATCGACCTCTGCTCCTGTTTAACATCCATGGTCTCAAGGTTTTGAGACCATGGATTTCATCAAGGTTTTGGTCTATTTAAGATTATCTCTCGCCACGTGATGCATCCACTGCCACTTCAGTCTTGCCACTCGTTCCACCACATACATGACACCCGTGCTCTTTCTGATTTCCTCGTTCTGGATTTGGTCTCTAAAACTGATCCCCTATATTGCCCGCTCTATCGCTCGTTGCCAGACCCGAAGTCGGTTTGTGCTGCTCTTTGTGAGTCTCAGTTTCGAGCCTGTATGTTGTAACGGGCAAAACACACATGTTATATACCTTTCTCTCGAGGTTTATAGGAATCTTTGGTTCTCGGAGGATGTAATTGAGTCTGCACAAGCCTAGCCGATACGTTGTCCTTCCACATTTTGATATTGTGCGCTAGACATATGTATTAATCTACTCTTCGGAGGGTGTGATTGTCGATAACAACTTGTATGTCGTTCGGGCTCATAATCTATGTTTTTGTAGGTTTATTTTCAGACCTACTGCCTGGGAAGCTTCTTTTAATTCCTGTAGCACTATTTTAAGTTCACCCACATCACCGCTGATCAGGACGATATCATCAGCAAAGCGGTTAAGGCGATTCCCATTGACAATGTACTCCAGTGCCAAGGTCAAGAGTTTGGGCGAGATGATGTCGCCCTCTCGGGCACCTCTCTTGTATTTGACTTTTCCTGCCATCCAGTCTTTCTCCATCCTGATTCGTAAGTAGCGTGTTCGTGATGTAATTGATCAGGTTTGAGTACCTGGATTCGATGTGGGCCTTATCCATTGCTTTAAGCACCGCCCAAGTTTCGATTGAGTCGAAGGCTTTTTGATAGTCCACAAATGGCAGGTGTAGAGGAATGTTGTGCTCATTGCACTTCTCGATCAATGTGCGCAGTGTTTGTATATGATCAGTCGCGCTGAATCTTTTCCTAAATCCAGCTTGTTTGATAGGCTAGTAAAAATTTCTTACCGATTTGTTATAATTGGGTATGTTTGTAGAATATGGATAGCAGACTGATGGGTCTGTATTTCGCCACGTTTGCATGGTCGACTTTCTTGAAGAGCAGGATGACCTCGGAGTTTTGCCATTTGTCCCGGAATTATCCTTTCCGGATACACTTGTTCAAAAGTACCATAATTGCATTTTCTAGTGTTTCTCCACCAATTTTAAGCATTTTGCTCATGATCCGATCTTCCCCCGGCCATTTGCAGTTGGTTCATCGCTGCTCTCAGTTCTGGTTCGTTTATTGATTTTAACTCTTCAGATCCCACATTCTGGGGCATATGTTTTCTTTTTTTCGGTTGATCTGGGGGTGGAAATTACTGATTGTATAGCGTTTGGTAGAAGTTGCGATCTGGATTATCTCTGCGATCTCGTTCTTCTCTACAGTAATCTTGTCATTCTTGAATGAAAGATATAGGATTCGTATTTTTAACTTTTTTGGATTTCACCTTACTACGTCTCTTGTATTCACATAACTGCATTTCGTTTATATGTATTTCAAAGAGGAGTTAATATTATTATCTATTGGTCACCATGGTAACTGTAATTAAACATTCTGTAAGGCGCGCATTACCTGTATGTGGAGTATGTGGTATGAGGTACAAGAAAATTTGTAGGATCAAATATTTTACATTGATCCTACGAAATGGTGTATGTGCAACTTAATAAATGTTGTCATTATAATTTAGGGAGGGATTCAAACTTATCACAAATATAGTATACCCAAATACATATTTCTATTTAATTTTTCAGTAAAATCTAAATTTTGAATAACATAGCGGTTTGAAGTTGGTTTACTCTTCACACAGCTAAATCCTCCACTGATTAGTATTTTAAAAAATTTATTTAAATAAATGTTTGAATACAGGTAATGTTTACTATTTTAATGTTGTCAAACAAAAAGGTTATTTAATACGACAAAAAAGTTCTCGCATATCGGCATCTATGCGTTTCTATGTTAATCAATTGTTACCCTACACATTGATTGTGCATGGTCAAAACTAAACCGATTACACCTCGCTTTATGCAAAATATAATAAAACTTTTAACTTCCAGTATATGAATTATATGCTGGCGGTTCCGTCCACGAATTGTTACACTGAATTCTGAGTTATTCAAAACAACAATATTTGCTAAGTAAAATAAATCACGGGGTCTGTAACCCCCTTCTGATCTGGTCTATGACTTCCTCTCGCTTATATACAGTGTTTGAAATTCGGCGGCAAATGGCCATTGATGTCAAATAGATATTTGTTTTGACATGTAAATTTAAATTGTGCACATAAAAGTAACTAGATACTACCAGGTTCGGTATAAAAATTAACTAGCTAATAAAGTTTACTGGGACCGCACACAAAATTTGTATACAAATCAAGATGACGTCATTTGACATATATCATATGAAAAATACAATGTGGCGGTTGAAATAAGTATATGCAACATACAGTAGATGTTGAAAATTCTGGAGCTCCGAACAAGAGCTCTATAACGACTGAAAATTTATACATAGTGTGCGCCTTTTGACGATTTCCAATTTGCTTTCATTCATTAAATTGCACCAAGATGACGTTTACTTGCTCGTGCTCGTATAGTATCAACATTTTTTCATTTTATACATGTTTTGTTTGCTTTGTTTTTGAAATTATTTTTAATTAGAAATTTATGTACTATATTGTATAAGTTGTATTAATGTATCATCAAGCACCGTCTGTTGTATGCCATTTATAATGAATATAGTTCATCTATTACTTTATGGATGGAAAGGTATGTAATTTATTATAAACAACACAAATAAGCACCATTTCTTGTTAAGCATTGGAATTAATAAATTTTAGTTCATACTGAATTTATTATAAATGTATAATATTTTTTGTACATGCCAGGTATATGAAAAACTATTATAAAATTGAAGACTGTTTTTAAGAAACTTCGTATATTTGTGCCATCTTTTTCTGTAGTAAGAAAAGAATACATTCAACATTTATTTATACCAAGTCTTATGGTAAAACAAACAGATTTACGCTTCTTTTTAAAATGTCGCTAATAATTTGCGACGGGTCATTTAGATACGCTTGAGAAACTAATAAACAATGATAAAAGCAAGATAAATTTAATTTCTAAAGAAAACGCTAGTTACATCCATGTAAATAAATTATACATTAATGTGCTGTGAGGGAGGCGATTTTCAAAATAAAGAACTTTTAACATTCTTTACTAATTTAAGGAAGAACCAGGTTAAGTAAAGTGATTAAAGTACTATGTTTTTCAATAAACGATGTCAATATCTCAAAATACGAAGATAGAATAATATTCATGCAATGTTGGTTGCATTTGAAATTTGTTATTCATAATATGAATTTCAATAAACATAAATTACCCCCCGTTATTTTCCGACGTAACAAAATCATGAAAGATTAAGGGATTGTTTATATTTAGATCAAAATTCATTCATTAATTCGGGTTTTAAATAACTGTCCAATAGAAAATATTTGGGAAGATTTTTAAATACTTTTTGACAGATTCAATATGTCGTTGGGGGGATATTGCTCCCTAAGAGATTTTGTTAATCGATAAATTATAATAAATCATTTCTGTATTAGGTCAATTGTTTCAAAATCTAACACTCATGGCTATCTAAATAGATAAATATTTTGAGTATTCGCAAATGGAAATTTTGTTTTGAATTTTATTGAAGTTGTTGATGGTTATTTAGTAAAAGCGAAATTTTAAATTCTACTTAATTGCTCAAATAGAAAATGAATTTATTTTCGCTTCTAGCATAACACACTACTAATATTTTAATTATCCACATAGTTCTCAGAATTTAAACTACAATTTAACAAATACAATATCTAAAAATAAAAATTCCTCTTTAGTTTTGATATGCCTGGTTTTGTACTTTAGAGCTAAAAAAAAAATAATTATTTTACCGTTATCGCACGAAGATAAAAAAAAAAACTTGTTATTATGTACTGTGACTACAAAATTTTCGAATAAATTTGTTGAAGTTTTTATTTTTAAATGAATGTTTTTCTAACACATACTCTGAATCATTTGTATTTTATTAATTTCAAAATAAGAAAAAATCTACCCGTAGTATCTTTAATGAAAACCCTTTTAGATACTTTTTGTACGTTTTTATAATATAAACTGTTTAGGTGCTTGTGAGTTCTATTTTTCCTAAAATATTTATGGAAATATAAAAATTATTGTGTATATGTATAATAATTTAATTTGATTCTTTTGATATTATTTTTGGTTTATGATTACGCATTTTTTTTGGAATTTTAATTTTTAGTTTATTAAGTTTAATTACTTATATTGTGAAACTTTTTTCAAACATAATTATGCGACAAAAATGATTTAAAATTACATATTATTGAAAAATTTATATTATTGAGTATACAAAATCTTCTTTTATTGATATTGGTAAATATATATTTTATACAATAGTAAAAATTAATTATATTAAAAACTGAGCAATGTAACAGTCAACGAGATTAATTTGTGTCAAAAAAGGTTTCAATTTATATTTTTATTTTTGTTAATGTTTTTAAGAACTATTAGAGATCTTCAAAAATATTTTATAAGATATGTTTGTCAGTAGTTTGTATTAAGTTACAAGTAATAAGTTATAAGATTTAATATGTGTTAATATAGATATAATAATAATAAAAAAAAAATGTTAAATAAACATTTAATTTTCCGGCTAGATGAGTTTTATTTTTATTGGCTATTATCAACTTCTCCAAAATTCAGTAATTCAGTTTCGGTAATGTTCAAACAGAATAACACGATATCCTGAATTATTTGTATTAATCGAAATATTTTATAGAATTTTAAAATCATAAATAGAAGAAAATAATATGAACTTTTTTTGGAAGCTCGTGAAACATTCACTGAATTTCAGCCAGTATCTGTTTTACATTGCCAGTTAGGGGCATATTAGGGGAATTTGAACATTAGGGACTGGACTAAACAAGAGATTATTATCGGTTAATTAAAATACATTAATAATTTTGTAATCATTAATTTTATAAATTAATTTATTAATTCAATCAAATAATATAAATTGCTAAATAAAATTAATTCCTTGAACACAGAAAAAAACTTGCGCATCCAAAGATTATTTGTTTGTGCAAATAAAAAGAGAGAAGAGAGAAAAAAATATTCACAAGAAACGACATCGTACTTGCCTCGCAGTAAGATGGTTAATATATATATATATATATACAGGGTGATTCATGTAACCTGGAATATTGTTTTATATCGAAAAATATGGATCTGGCAGAAAATTTGCCGAATCGAAAATTTAATATCTCCGAGGGGGGCATCCGCTAGTACTAAAGCACGCCCACACCCCCTGTGGGCGGGGTGGGCGGAAAATTTGAAATCTTAAATAGGAACCCCTATTTTTTATCACAGTTTCAGATATTACGTCGAAAAGTACGTACAATTTCTTCGAAAAAAAAATTCGATTAGGGACAGATGGCGCTGTAATCGCAAGAATTGGAATAGAAATCAATAGAATCAAGAAAAACAAAAACACATATTTAGTATTTTTCGGCGGGCTATTCAATGCTGTTACGGTTGCCCCGCCCCCCCCTCGCCACCTTCCCCTCCACGTTACATCCACATTGTATTTTATTCGACTCTTTACAATAACTTAAAATAAGATTTCTTGTAGGTTTGCTAGTTAGTATTTAAACAACTTGGGAATGTCCTTTTGAAAAGATCTTTATTATTAAATGAAACAAAGATATTATTAATAAATATGTATTAGATATAAGTACTACTTTCTACAACTAATGTAATTTTAATAAACGAGAAAGGTAGAGAAACATGTAAGTATTTAAACCTAGTAGGTTTGATAAAGAATTTAAAATCTTAAATATGAAGCTATGAAAGTACATCTAATTTTTCTGCAATTGTTTAATTCTGGCAAATGACGCTTTAATCGACGATTTTAAATGTTTACGACTTCTTCCATTGAAAACAAATTGTTTCAATTTT
>WYDF02322758.1:0-14338 GCA_009867245.2 Adranes taylori
TAACTTTCAGTCTAAGACTTGGTAGATCTATACCAGGTGTTTCAAAAGTTATGGCTAGTTTTATGCCAAAATTGTGGTAATTTGAAATCTTAAAAGAATAAAATATATTTGATCTGTTTTTGGACCTGGTGATTCTAGTACACCCTCACATTTTACGCGTATAAAATATTTTGCTTGATATGAAAATTGTATACAGGCTGAACCAAAACGCGTAATAGGGTATTTTTCAATTTCTTTAAATGGAACAGCCCATATTTTATGTAATGGTTGGATAGATCTTTAGAGCCACTTTCATTTTTATTAACCACTTCCTATGTCTAACTTCAACTGTTTCTGAGATATTTCCAATTTTGTAACAGAATTCTCAATTTGCTTGAATTTGTTAATTCCATCGAGTTGGCAGTGTAATAAATAATCCATTTCGACATTTATTTTAAATTTTTATTTATTTATCGAAAAATTAACTCTAGTAAAAAGGTAGTAAAAAACGTATATACTAAGCTTTTAATTTATGTCTCATAGTACCTAATTAAATAAATATCCATTAATAATTATTTTATATTTAACGAAATACGCATAACAATTTGGTGGAGAAGGCTTTGAAATGACATATTGGTAATTGAATATAAGTGATTAAGTTATTAATCTAGTTACCTTTGCATTAAAAAACCAATTGATTTTGGCCGTTTAACAGCTGTTTAAATTATTTACATTTATCATAAATATATCTTACATGTTATTATTGTTATTCAATAAATTTTGTTATAAAAATTAAGGTTAAAATGAATTTTGAAATTATTGAATTAATTGACGTGATATTCGTACTTGGTGCGAGTGATGAGAATTGCTTACGAGCTACAATAATTTATGGTGAAAAATTTCCCGGTCGTAGACAACCGCATAAGAAAACATTCGAAAACTTACTGGACAGATTTAAAACTATCGGTGACGTAGCGCACGAAAAAAAGGAACGAGAAAAAAAGTTTTAAGAGAAGAAAATGAATTAACAATAGAAAATCACGAAAAGGGAAAACAGAAAATAGTAGAAATTGGTCAAATGAAAGGATATCCCAAAACAGAGATAATAAAAATTTATAATAATTTCATGAAACCAAAACCATTAAAGAAAACACTGAAAACCAAAAATATATAACTTTCAGTTATTCGGATAAAGATACCTACGAATTAACCAAAATATTCAAACCATACAATATTAAAATAGGATACCGAACAGAAAATCACCTGTAGAAACTATGTAACCATAATACAAACACGCCGGACAAATTCAAACAGAACGGGATATACAAATTAAGTTATAACATTTGTAAAGAAGCATACATCGGAAATACAACTCGTAACTTCACAACAAGATACAGAGAAGACCAATATGCATTAAGCAAACCGTACATCTACCACTAACACTACGCCAATCACTTAACACGAAACAATCGAAACACACACTGACTACATTAAAAAGAAGCAATAAGAACCTGGACATAAAAGAACATACAGAAATATATAAAAGTAAGATAAATGAAAACCTAATATTCGAAAGCCTACTAAGACCCCTCAACTTATGACACAGGAGACAATAAGAAAACAATATATCACGCAACAAGAAAACCAAATGAAGAATATCGACATATATACGCAACATGGTAACACCGAATGAAGGATAATGACAAGATAACCAACAAATTACAATGCAGTCAGTCAGTGTTTGAAAATGGCTTGGACAAGCCGAAATGCGTCATAATAAGTGAATAAGGTGATTCCAACGGTGAGTTTAGTGTAAATTAAAAATATAGTAATGTTGTATAAAATATAATGTTGTAATGTAAGTTCATCTTGGAAAGGAGCCGTACATTTTCATGTTTTTAATTCCTACGTACGTATCCAACATGTAATTATTATTTCCATTTGATGCTGTCTGGAAAATGTTTGCACATGAAATTGGATCGCATTCTTGTTAGTAATACAGATGTACAAAGATACACCGTATTAGATTTTGATGCTTTTTTTTTATTTTCATGGTAACTTCGATGTCGTGATTTCAAAAAGAAGGCATGTAACTGGCTTCTT
Source organism: Adranes taylori (assembly GCA_009867245.2). NCBI lineage: Eukaryota > Metazoa > Arthropoda > Insecta > Coleoptera > Staphylinidae > Adranes > Adranes taylori. The sequence continues at coordinate 2,083 of WYDF02322758.1, forward strand.
TTTCAATATCGTTTTTTTTGCTAATTTTGATTCTCAATATTATCGATTTGTCAACTTTTGTATGAGTTATGTATGAGTTACGATATTGTAGAATTTTTATTTTTCATTGAAATAACTATAAATAACAAATTCGTGGACATGATTGCCACTCCATCTTTCATATACTGGAAGTCATACGTTTTATTATATTTCGCATGCAACAAAAGTTGGCCTATTTAGTTTTGACTTCCACCTTATAACTTGTCTATTAAATTCAATTAGTATAATATCTACTTGTTTAGGGTAAAAAACAATTAACCCATACATACCTTTGGATTTAATATTTTGCTATCTGTAGTAATCTCACAGTTCTGCAACATTAAAATAGTAAATATTACCTGCATTCAAACCTTTAAAACACTAATTAGTGGCGAATTTATAGGTGGGGGGGGTAACCAAGTTCAAACCTCCATTTTATTCAATATTTAAATTACACTTAAAAATTAAATAAAATTATTCGGGTGTAATAGATATGTGATCAGTTTGAACTCCATCCAAAATTATCACTTGGACCCGCCACTGATAACATTTATTAAATTGATAAATTGTATTATTATTAAATATGAATTGCATTATCTACTATTGTTCAGGAATTACGCATATTTATACCTTGATTTTCGGTTACCATGGTAACCAAGAGATATCATTTTAAAGAGAATTGCAAGCACTATAAAAATGTTTTAAAATATACAGGGTGTAAGTAAAACGTTTTTTTTTTATTTTTATTGCTCAAAATTGGTTCAGCATGTTCTTCAGTTGTCTACAGCGACAAAATTGAGGTACCAAAGCCTTACACATTTCCCCCAAGTTTCATTTTTTTTCAACTTTCATAGGAACCGATAAAAATAAAAATAAAAAATGTACAACAGAATTAGTGTTTTGCATCTTTTGAATGTTTCTTTTTCAGTAAGGCGCATGTCGTGGGTGAGGTGGTCCGCACCAGTTAACAGCTCTGAGGGGTGATAAAAAATTGCCGATTTTATATTGATAAGTCTTTTTGTTACTTAAAATAACATGTCAAATAATTTACATGGGTTAGTATTATTGTGTGCTGCGTGAGAAAAGGGAGTATTCTGTCACATTTCTTTTGAACTGTAGTTGTGCTCAAATAAACAACCAACCGGTTCTGGTGACTCATTGTCTCGTCCCTGCCACAAATATCATCGCCCCTAGTCGTTATGTGCAACAATATCATACTTTTAACCCGAACATCATAATAATATAGTCAGCGTGAAACGTTTTAGACATTGGGATGAGTAAATATTGTGCACTGGAGATACAGTAAACACAGCATTAAAAATGCGAACTATTTTAGTATCATCTTTGACAGAACTCCTGACATCTCGCACATAGGTCAGATGAGTGAAATCAGTTGATACGTTCACAAAGAAAACAAAAAATTGAAATAAAGGAATCATTTTTATTAGTTTTCAGCTAACTGGAAGGAAGGTTTAGTCCTATAGCATTGTTTGTACCACTCTCTCAATCTATATGGAATTCACCCTTTTGTAACATCTCCATTGTGTAACTTTCTTTTGGGAGCTTAGAAAGTTTATAAGTGTTTTTCTCAGATGCTACACACTGAAGGACGATCTTTACGACAAGTGTTGAAGTTATTTAACTGCTTTAAGACGCTTGTCAATGCCATTTAGGAATCTACAATCTATGCAATACTTTGAAATCGATTAAAGCGGGAGGAGCAGTTTAAACTTTGTTACCTGCAATGTGTGGTTCCTTGTTTATGTGATTTTTGTGCTTATGGAATAATGCAGAAGTCAACCACGTTCAAAAGCATTTGCAGGTTCTTGAAATAAGCTTCGAGGGGTTTGATATCAAGATAAGAAGTCTAAAGATCTTTTTAAATGACAAAAGAAAGGACCTTATATGGAAAATCTGCAAATTGCAAAAGACACTTGAGAATAAATGGGTATCCCTGTAGTAAAAATAAGAACTGTCAGGAGGAAGAAATGTATGCCCGGAGTTAAGGATGCAGACAAGCTGCTGAGTTTGGACCAAGAATTGAAAAGTTAATCTTAATAAGAGCGCGATACACGATACATGTTGTTATAATAAGAAAGCGATACATGTTGCGAAGTAATGAAATGTATGCCAGATCGGTTTGCAGTCTTACATCCCAGCAATCGGATTAAAACCTCGGAAACTGAATTTCTCAAGTTTGTACAATGTTTGGTAGAAAATTGATCAGTTTTCTAAAGATGGTATCCTTATAGAAATTCCACGCCTAAAAGGATTTGTAAAAGTCGCTACAGTTCAAAACATAAATCTCTTGGTTGGATCTCTTTAAGATTCTTAGAGTTCCCGGTTGAATATTATGAACTTTTCACCTCTGTTCCTATCTCACTTTAGCATCAAGATTTTTTTTATTTTCATGTGTAAACCAATTGAATAAAAAAATTGCTTTCTGAATAAATTTTATTTTACCACCAGACTTTGCTACGCTACTACCCGTTTCTACAGAAATGTTATACTTCTTAATACTTATACTTATACTTATACTTCTTAAATGTACATATGTATTACTTGCCAAAACACAATTTTCATAAATTTCACTTCACTCACCTGCGTCAATAAACGTCTGTAGGCCACCAGCTCCAACTCGAATTTCTTGAATAAATTAAGAAAACACATTAGTAAAAAGAAAAACACAAAAACTTTAAGTGTAAGGGGTAGAAATAGTTTTAGATATTTTTATACTTTAGGCTAGGTTTTTGTTTAGTAATGCTGATATTTACTAAATGAGTCGTATGAAAAGGGAGAGAAGTTGGGGTGATTGGGGCAGTTGCATATTTGGAATGAGATCTTTCGGTTTCTTTGCCGCCTAAGGATAGATTTTTAGTTATGAAAAGAACAGAAAATGAAACAAAAGAAAAACATAAAATAAACTGTTGTTTAGAAGATTTGTGTGAAAATAATTTTATTCCTTTCCATTTGTTAAAAAATTTTTTTTTTCATATTAACAAGAAAAACGTAGCTTTATCTGTATTTTACAAATATAACAATTATAACATAACAATTATAAAAACTCTAAACTTGAACCTAGCCCACGAATCCAACTTTTTACATATTACAGGCCAAAATTGAGTCAATGTTTCACATGCGTATCACATCGTGACTTCCAAAAAATGCTGACGCTATGTCTTTACTTTTCCTATACGCACTTATTATGCGTAAAGCATGCCGCTATGTGCGTTATAGTCTGAGAGCTTGTGACGAATTTAGGGTAAGTATTTTAAGCAGTTTTAAATCATAAAAAAGTACGATTTAACTTTTAGTGAATTTGGAATGGGAAGAGCTTTTGCCGTTATTTCGCTATTGCGCAGAATATGGAATTTGCAAAAAATTTATCCCCAAAAATATTCTTTAAGCACCTTGGAATTAATATATTTTTTTTGTTTTAGCATTCATAGAATGTGCTTTATAAATATTCAAAAAAAAAAAAAACTTTTGACAATCTGAAACTTTCATAGTATATTCATTAATTAATATTAAAATTATGTGTGAAAAGCCAAACGAGTGTGAGAGTTTTAAATTTTTAGCTGACACAAATAAACATTTTAAATGAGTGCGAGAAGAAAGCCTTATGCATTGGCAAGAAAGTGAACGTTTATACTTCAAAACTGTTTAAAAGGTCTGCGATTTCTATTTCTAGAATTTATGTATGCTAAAATAAAAAAAATATATTAATTCTAAAGTGCCTAATGAATATTTTTTGGGATTAATTTTTTGCAAATCTCATATGCTCCGCAGTAGAGAAATAACAGCAAAAACCCTTCCGGACTACTCATTCCAGATTCACTAACACTGAAATTGTACTTTTTTTTATGATTTCAAACTGCCTAAAATACCTACCCTAAATTCGCTACCAGCTCTTGGACTATTACATTTCTAAAGGTAGATTGTCTGTGATGTGATAGTTTTGACAAATTTTGTAAATGGATGGACAAATTAAAAAAAAAATTTATAGTCCTACAGTTACCATACGAAACCGGATCTATGTTTTGTCAATTTTAAAATTTTACTTTGAAAAATTTTGAAAAGTGTCGTAAATACTATATTGTAACGTGGTAATTTGTCCACGTTGCTAATTAGTTTTATGCTATAAAGATTGAGCGTTGAAATCGCCATAGATCCGTTTTCTGTTCATAAAATAAAAATAAATGTTAGTTATTTATTTATTATCCATATACTTATTAATTAATTATTAAATAAAATGCTTTTACATAGAAAGTTATGCATGATGCAAGCGCATCGACCGTAGTCACCTAATAGAGGGGGAGAACACACAGGGGTGCAACGCGAACGTGTTAATTAGGTTCGAAATAATCATGCGCGCAAATATGCATAACCGTGGCTAGACGTTCGAATTGAGGACAGACCAAAAATGAATAAAAAAACGCCATACAACGCACTTGAAGCAATACTAGGATTAGGCAGGTGCCGCCGGGGGCTATGCCCGTTAGTTCAATGAAACATAATAATTATGACTTAATTTTGATTAAAATAATAATTGAATTAAAATAAAGTCATGACTAAACACGTGAATAAATTAAATAAATATTTTTAGTATGAAATCGTAGTATTATTTGAGAATAAATATGATCATTCTTATGATAAGATAAATTTTATTGTGCCAAAATATATTGTCATGTTTACACTCGTCTAATAAACTATAATTATATCAATAAGAATATGATTTTAAAACATACTTGTACATTTAAATTAAAACATATGGCATCACATTAAAAATTACATGCTGCATACATATCGTGGTTTCATTTATCAAATTTTATACTAAGCACATAGTATATAGAGTTTTAATCTGTTTATTTATACCGCCCTCAACACGCATTCAGACTCCACGGTGGTTCGTTTATTTATTGAAAGTATAAAAACATTTGCACAGTAAGAAAAAACATTTACACAGTAATACTTTTTACTACCGCTAGGTATTCCTTGAATGGTAAATCTCTCATTCGTGGAGGAAGTGCGTTAAAAATTTATACACCCAAAATCGTGTTCCATTTTGTGTTTTTTTAAGTCTACAAAAAGGAAATTCCAAGTGTTTTTTATACCGTGTATGGTGGTTGTTGCACATCACTTTGCAGAGTCAGTGCACCACGATCTTATTCCCCTTTTATGTATTTTGAACATTCCAGATAGAGTCAATATATTCAATTTATTGAATATGGCTTTACAGTCATCTCTGTAACCTGTTCCTGCAACCATACGCACAGTCATTCTTTGCAATCTGAAGAGGTCCATGCCCTGTGATGAGTGCCCCCAGATCAGGATTCCATAGCCCAGAATACTATGAAAGCACTCAAAATAAACTACTTTCATTATGTCCGAGTGCACGTTGTTTTGTAACATCCTGAGTAAGAATAGGGATGTAGCTACTTTCTTTGACAGAGTTCAGCTTGTGCATTTCAAGTCATGTGGTGGTCAAGGTAGATACCCAAGAATTTTATTTTACTTAGCGCCTTCTCCAGCCTTCTCATACAGAACACCACATTTTGTGGGTTAGCCAGATTTAGGGATAGATTATATGTCGCAAACCAATTTTGCACAATAATTTTTGATCGTGCTTGAAATTCGCTGGCCTCCTCCAGACTCACACAATTCCTGAAGATGGTTGTGCCATCAGCAAAATAGATGCCCGCGATATCTAACGTATGTAGATTCTCCTCCATGTTGTTTCTGTTGATTATAAACAATAGTGGCCCAAGAATTGAGCCCTGAGGCACACAATGCGATACCCGTTGATACCTCAAACGGATACCTCAAATATGAGACCAAAAGGGCCAGAAAATTTTGATTACAACCATAAGCCTTGAGCTTTTTGGTAAGTAGTTTATGTGACATCCAGCCAAACGCTTTTGACAAGTCAGATGGCAGATGTAAATTCTCTAGAAATTTACTTTTACGAAAACCGAATTGCGAGTTATTAAACAATTTGTTTGTTTGTTTATTTGTTTCAAAATATGCATATAGCTGTTTTTTCACGTAAATCTCGAACAGTGTACCAGGCCGGAAATTTCCTGGTACACTCGAACTACCTTCCTTATGTATGGGTATAACAAAAGCCAATTTAAAATCATCAGGATATGTACTGTTTGTTATATACATATTTATTATTTTCGTGAGAGGAATATAGATATCATTTACTACAGCTTTTAATAAATCAATACTAAAACCATATACATCCCTGCTCTTATTTCTCTTCATTTTAAAGATTATCTCTTGGACTTCAATAAATGTAGCATCATGCAGGGTGAATTTGGTAATGATATTTTGTGGAATGCTAAGGTCTATAGAAACGAGCTTTACCGAGTTTATATTTTTTATTATTTCGTCAGGCACTCCGACGAAGTACCTGTTGAAGACATCAGGTGATATATTTCCAGAACATCCTTTCTAGACCGGGACTTTCTTGTATTTATTATGTCCCAGGCAGCTTTTGTCTTATTTCCCGCCTTATTTACATATGAGCTATGGGCTTTAATTATCCTATCTGAAATAAATTTTCTATAGTTAGCTCTGAATGCTTTGAAATCCTTCTGAGCTTGGATGGTTTTATATAGCCTCCTATATTCATTTAAAAAATGTTAAGTATCACGCATATCTCTAACTGAATTATCAAACCACACAATAGAGTCCGAGTGAATGTATTTCAGTACTAATAACTCCGGAAAACATAAATTATGAAACTGTATAATTTTAGCATTAAATTGCGCGACCACGCAAACGACATTTGCCACAGAAAGCACCTCAGAACGGGGTATGAAATCCCATGATTCGTTTGATAGTTGCTAAATAAACTCGGAAATATTTAGCTTTGAAAGAATTCTTAATTTGACTGGCTTAAGAAGCAACAATCATTTGTCCATTGTCATCTAAATTCACAAAGATGTTATCCAGGCAATTTATTTTGGATTACTGTGATGCAGAAACCAAAAGAGCTGAATAAGTTGAATAGATCCTTTCGTGTATTGCAATTAACATTAAATTTAGTATAAAAGTCGCCATTTATCACAGATCGCCTTCCTTTTAACTTATACATACTATTTCGATAATGTATAAGAAGGATTCATAGTTACCGCTTGGTGGACGATATACTGTTACAATGGTTATTTTGTTAGATATCATTAAGTGATATTTTTACGAATAAACTATATTGAAATTATTTAGTAACAAGTTTATTGATCAAGGTGAATTAAAATAAATCGACTAATAAAATAAACGAATAAGTTTGTGATGGGACAGCTGCGGTAATGTAAGTACACTAATTCTGTTAGGGTTCACTTGGTTGATGTATGAATGTCATTATTTTTGTTGAACTGTTGTCGCGTAATATTTGAACATGATGAACATTTTTATTTTATTATTTTGCATGGCAATATTTATCTGTACGAACGAATATTTTATTTAATTGCTTGTATGCCGTTCTTAAACGACCAATACATTTTTATTTAAGTTTTAACCATTCTTTCATTTTGCTGCCTGATCTATAGTGGCTCACGACAATCGTTAATTGTTGGCGATACCATTATTTTTTCAGCTATAGGAGTTATGACTAAATCTGAAAGGTACGCGCACCTTAGCACTAGTACAGACTAGTGTTTTATTTTAAATTCTATTGGGATAATTAGAGGTTATACATAGAAACTTCTGCGTCAATAATCAAAAGAATGACTTTGCTAGAAGTAGATAAACCAAAGCAAATATTAAAGCAAAGTGCATCCTTATAAACTAATAAAAGGTCTTAGTAGTTCTGAGGTGAGAGCAGGGATAGCTACGTACCCATCCAAAAATCCCCGCTCTTACCGAATTCACGTAGGAGTGTAACTCTGTTGGCCAAAATAATACGTGACAATATGAAAACTTCATTGTTCTAGTAATATTATTTACCATATAATCTTAAGGTTCCTTCTGCTCGGCCCAGCGAATTTGTAGACACACAATTATAAGTACCGATGTCATGGTTGGCGAAAGAACGTATCCGTAACCACATAAACACCTTATATCCACTTCTTTCCTCGCGTATTTCATACTTTGTCCTACAAATAATTCATTATACATTATATTATTCGATTTCATTTGTTGCTACCAGACTCGCTCAATGTAAAAGGGTTAGTCGCCTACTTTTTACAAGTTCGCGAATATAGTTGACCAACTGCGGATCACATGGCTAGTAAAATCGCTTGTGTGTTAGCTGCTAGGCAGCAGTTACACGATAACGGAGGCTACTTCGAGTTGTAATTGTTGTTAACGCCTATTTACTATGTCAGCAGTTGGGAAAAAAAAAGAAATTGCTTTCTAAATCTAAAATGAAAGGAATTTAGGTTAGAAACTGAATTGCAAGAGGAGAGAAGTATGGCACATCCTGAGATTTATTACAAGAGTTGGGAGATGAGAATATTTCAGCCTACCGAAATATCCTAAAAATGAACTGGACCCAGTTCGATAATTTATTATAGATGATTGATGGATTAATTAAGAAAGAAACACTCAAATGGGAATGGCGATTCTAGTGAATATGTTTGCACATATGAGCGAGAATAATCGATAAATGTAATCAGACTAGTCGATACACACTCGCTCGCGGGGGACTTTGTTCGCTGATTTGCAGCGAGTAAATACGCCCAATCAAGTACCATTGGAACTGTTTTGAGTTATATTTTATCATATATATTTAAATACAGTTTTGGTAATTTCTTACCCATTTAATAACATTTCTCCTCGATTTTTTACCCAATAATTTATTGTATTCGGAAAAGCTTCAACATAACACTCCAACTGTACATCTGTATTTAGTGGCGCGCCAAGAAGTTGGTTTGGTACCTTAATTACAGGTGCAACTAAAAACAAGACACAGTTAATTTAGGTACTTAGTCTATAATGAATTTGTAATGTACTTACAATTGACATTTAATGCTATGCGTTTACTAACAGCTGGTGGAACATCATTACTCGCAATACATAAATACGCACCCATTTGTTTTCTTTCTAAGCGCCATATTTGTAAGTTGCTTGCGTTATAAGTTTCAACTGTATATTAAAATAAAAAAAACATTCAGAAATTATGTCATCATATGCATTATCTTGTGTTTATAAGGAATATTTTATGCATTTAAAAAACCAAATGAATCGTTGGATTAGGGAGTTTACACACTCAATTAAAACTCGCTCAGATAATTAATAGTAAAGTCGTTAAAACTATTGAGTAAAATCGTGTAATACAAATTAAATACGTTCAAACAGTAACGTCACTGATCTTAAATATATATCGGGAGCAATGTACAAAAAAACTATCTCTGAAACCAAGAACCCGATAACTATGTCTATTATCACTGTATTATAAACATCCTCATGACAATATGTTACTCTAATAAACGCATCTATTGCAATGTGCAAAAAATTACTTTTGAGACTGACAATCCCATAACTATGTTTATAACTATGCTATAAATAATACCTATTTTTCCTAAATCGAAATTTTAACATAAAATTACATTGAAAACGTAGTCGTACATATATCGAAACCTCGGTGTTTTTAAGTATATGTGTATGTATGAAATATATAATAATTTACAATGCTAAAATCGAGGTTATTATTATTGTAGTTAAGATTTTGTTTAGGATCAATAAAATCTTGCTCAGATGATGGGGATAAATCGACACGTTGACGATTTTACCTTGAATGTACTATAATGCTGCTGAACATAACATCAAGTGTAATTTGTAAATTATTTTTTGTTAAATAAAATTCAAGCGTTTGTATTCTTTTTTCCGTCATAGAAATTTTATTAAAGCAAAATGTTTTAGCGTAATTTGCAATAAATTTAACAAATAATCCACATTATATTTCACTGATTAAGTTTTTCTTTGAAATGTTTTGACATTTCAACATAACAACATATACTTAGCTTGCAATTTCATTGTTATTTATCTTTAAAATATTTTTGCATTATAACAATAACAAAAAATTCGTGGACGTGAACGCCACCCCATCCTTCATATACTGGAAGTCCAACATTTGTTATATCTGTCATAACACAAAAGTTGGACCTTTCAATTTTGACTGTCACCTTATAACTCATAAATTCAAGTTGCAAAATAGTTGTTTACGGTAAATTAAATAAAACTTGCGTGACGTTAAAATCACCTACTCAATAATCCCCCAGTTGCCGTACCTGCCTAGAGCGCGGAGAGTTTCTCTGCCGCGGCCTAAGGCCGTTCTTGACACACTCTTTCCCAGTATTTGCCTACGGTGCGGACAGCTCCGTTGTCCGTTTTGCCATGACCTAGATCGCTTTTGACTCATTTTGTGACTTATTTCTAAAATAGTAGTCTGGCGTGCAAGGCCGTCGTCTTGCCTACTAAGTTTTATCAGTTGTTTAAACTGATTTGATCTGACATGAACTGATTTAATCTGATTTTTTATCAGATTTAATCTGATTTTTTATCAGATTTGATCTGATTTTATCTGAGTTTATCTGAGTTTATCCGATTTTATCTGTTTTAAACTGATCTGATCTGAGTTGATCTAATTTAATCAGATTTGAACTCATTTAATCTGATTTGATTTGAACTAATTTGATCTGATTTGAACTGATTTGATCTGATTTGAACTGATTTGATCTGTTTGTGAACTGATTTGATTTCATCTGATTTGACCTGATTTAATCAGATTTGAACTGATTTCATCTGATTTGAACTAATTTGATTTGTTCTGATTTGAACGAGTTTTGGTTTGATTTGATCTAATTTGAACTCATTTAATCTGATTTGAACTGATTTAATCTTATTTGATCTGATTTGATCTGATTTGATCTGATTTGATCTGATTTGATCTGATTTAATCTGATTTGATCTGATCTGATTTGAACTGATTTGAACTGATTTGAACTGATTTGAACTGATGTGAACTGATTTAAACTGATTTGATTTGATTCCGTACTCCCGAACCCAGTCCGTTACCAAAGGGGCATCTTCCAAGGCGATTTCCTTAGTTGTTTTTCCTTTTACTACTTCCTCTATCCGTAGCTTTACGGCGCTTGAAGGGGTATCTATGTGGAAAACCTGGTAGCCGGATACACAGTGTAAGCCATGTGTTTTATATGGATTACTTAAAACTCTACTTTCTGGGTGAAAGGAGTTAACCAACTCTTTAAACATAGTCACTAAGGACATTGGTATGAGATTTGGATCAGATAAATGCGCAGTGATCCATCTCAGAAAAGGTACCGGACGTAGAAAAGGCAGATATTCGGCTTGCCGACGGATCAACCTTGTCTCACCTTAAGGTTGATGAGAGATACAAAGATGAGAAATAAAATTTGGCGCTTTGAATTAAGCAGAGCCAACAAAGTTCTCGCCACAAATATGCTTGCTGTTCCGATACTATTATATAGTTTTGGTATTATAAAATGGAGACAAGACGAACTGAAAATCCTTGATATCAATCGCAGCATCCATCCTAGGTCTTCTTTGCCTCGTGTTTACTTACTTTCCGCGAAATGAAGGTGGGCGAGGTTTTTTGAGGATTGCGTCAATGCATGGCCATATCGTAATAGGAATGGCTAGATGATCCTCTTATGAAATTTGTGCGCGAGCACGAATTAGCGGCCGTGGGGTCATTTTTATATAAAACTGCAAGAAAGGCGTCCGCATCCCTGGACTATCGTTCTCGACAGATATGCGGATTAACGGTGGTGAAGTAATGAACGTGATGGTGATAGATATCGAGGCTACCAAAAAAGGTAGTTCGAAAAACAAAATTGGCAATTGGCATCGGGATAAATCTATGCATGTCCAATTTTATAACGTCATTGTCGTGTTGGAGCTGTGACAACACTTAACCTTCGGCTTTTTAAGATCTGCTGGCCTGCGATCTGAGACTGAGAGATTTATTTTTGCTTGCCAAGATGCTGTCATAAACACGCTTGTCTATCGTTAGAATATAATCGCTGTAGAGCATATGTTGTTATTTCCATCTATGTTATTCTTATGGTATAGACAAAGACCAGGTTGCACCCTACGTCGTTAAGGATATTAAAACCGTAGTTGAAAATGACGCTGTTAAAATCTTCTTGAACTACGGTTTTCCTACAACCCACCAAATAGCCGCAAACAAACCTGATATTGTGTTATTAGATTCCACTAAGCGGGAGATGTTCCTTATAGAATTTTCTAG
>WYDF02322769.1:0-14337 GCA_009867245.2 Adranes taylori
GCCACTTTCCAGTGCTAGTTTTGGTCCGCCCCGAGTATTTCATTTCCTCGGTACCACCCATATCTGGGAGGCGTTCCGCTAATCCTCCACCTGGGGAGGCGCCCGATGGGGGACTAGCAACCCCACACGGGATCATCCTCGGTCGTGCCCAAATTGTAATCTGACAATCTTGCTGACGCTCGACTCTGGCGGGCACCACCGCTTTCTGTATTAACAATAGCTCCTAGTGTGTCTTCTTACTTTTGATGTGCGCAGTTGCCACTTTTAGTTACATTTCCCTGCTCATCATCTTAGATGCCTTTCTTGACATTCGAAACATTTCAAATTTGTCATTCTCTGGGGGCAATCTTTCGCCATATGGGAACTGCTCTGGCACTTAAAATAGGTTGTCTCCTTTGTACGGGTAAAATTGATATTCTGCACTGGTGTTCAGGGTTTTTCTTTTGGGATACTTGAAATTTAGTTTTTCCGCTCTAATTTTTTACTATTCATGCGGTCCTAAGTGGATAAATTATCTATCTATTAGGCATCCCGAGATGTTATTCTGATTAATGAATCCTACTAAAATTTGTTCTTTTGTTTCCCTGAAACTCAGATTTAGTGCCTCGCATAACACGTCTAAAACTTACTATCATGTCTAAAACTTACTACGCCTTCATTATATCCCTATCTGCCTCGCCCCATTCATTTCAAACGTTCAGTCTTGCTCACAGTATTTAGAAATTTAACGTGTAAATTTCATGTCCACGCGCCGAAATATCACGCTTTGAGACAAACATTGTCTTCCCATTTATTCAAATGGGCAGGTGACTTTACCTGTGCTAACCGATCCTTTGCTTGGACATGGTCATCTTCCCCGTCAAAGTAGATTAGCAATTCTGCAGTCATTGTCATCGGCTGATTACGGCTACTTATGTTTCCCTCCATGGGGCTCATCATTGGACTCATTTGTAGTAATAAATTCTGTGTAACATCCTTGTGGTCGCGTATTTGTTCAGCCCTGATATAGTTGTCTGTGCAACAATTGCGCAATATTGCGTCATCTATAGTTTGTCCAAGGTTCCGGCCATTATGCGCACTTTAATCGTCATTCATCATATGTATCTGTACCAGAGAGGCCTTCGCCTTATATTCTTATCTCCCAAAGCTTCCAGAGATAGTATCTACTAACATATTCCCAAATCGTACTTCTGAGATTAATAGAGTCAATATGTATTAAACGCTTTGTTTAATTAAAGAAATATAATAATTAAACGTTATGTGTGATATAAAAATCGTGGACGTGATCGCCAGCTCGTCTTTCATATACTGGAAGTACAACGTTTTGTTATGTCTTACATAAAACTAAAGTTGAATCATTTAGTTTTGAGTGTCACCTTTTTAAGTCAATTAGCACAATAGTGTTTGTGGTAAACTCAACAACATTAGTCTAACCTATAAATCGCCTACCAATGAATCGCCCGCTCGCCTAAATTGCCTACGCCGCTCCCCATATTTGCCCATATTCGCTGTCCGCTTCATCGCGGCCTACGGTCGGTCTTGACTCACATTTTCCCCGTATTTACCGACGCACAGGCCATGCACAGCTGCGCTGCCCAGTTTGGTATTACCTACGTCCCTCTTCACTATCTTTTTGGCTAATTTCTAAAAGAGCAGTCTATAGAGTAATTTCTAAAAGAATATTGCCTTGTTCTTATGAATTTGTCCCTTTGACGCGGTTTGCTGCCGTTTGTGACTTAATTTTTCCCCACTACCGCTTTTAAGTCACTTTTTCTCCGTGTTGCTTTGCGTAAAATTGAGGTTCTTTGGGTCTTACACTTGTTTCTCAAATTTGATTTATTCAACTTTCAAAGAAACCGAGATATTTAATGTAGTACAACAGCCGATCTCAAGTTAATGAATCGCAAAGTTTACGAAACGAAAAACACCCTGTATATATGTTAAATTGTAAATTTAGAAAAGAATGTATCAAGAAAAAGTATTTCAAATAAAAGTGAACAAGCTTTTATATAATATAGTTTATTCAAGTGTCCTATCTTTTATAGTTCCTGAAATATATCAAAAAGTTTGTAAAATTTTAAATATGGCAATGTCGCGCTCTATACCACTTGCAGGGATAGCACTATTTTCATTCGGCGCATAATACAATATACTATATGCCAGCGAAATTAAATTCTTCCTATCTTAAAACTGAATTTCTCAATAAAATAATCATTTTGAATCCCTCCCAAAATTATAAAATGCACCCGCCACTGGTAACAACATTTATTCAATTGTAAAAGCAGTTTATATGTCTCATACAGCGTAAAATAATTTTAGTTTTCCTGTAACTTTACATATATGAGCCTATCATGTAGACCTTACATTTTGCAATTTTTTTTAAGTTAGACCCGTCATCTGTGGTATCATTTTAAATAGAATTACAATGCCTACCAAAGTATAAGATAATATATAGCGCGTTACTAAATAGTTTCATAGGAACAAAGATATTTAGGGTTGTACAGGTTTTTTCAAGGTCAAATTACTCCGAGGCTATGACATGCGAGTTTTCTAAACTCTGATAATGCCTTAAATATTAAAGTATCTTTCGATACAAGAATTTAAAAAAATTCTTGCTTTTCGAGAAAATGGACCGTAAAATTTGCAAAGAAAATAACACCCTGTATATATGTTAAATTGTGATTTTGGAAGAGAATGTTTCAAATCAAATCGAAGGGACTTTATGTAGCCTATACAATAAAGTTTATTCGAATGTTCTATCTTTTATCGTTCCTGAGATATTTCAAAAAGTTTGTTAAATTTCAAACGTGGCAACACCGCTTCCTATAAAATTTGGCAAATGGGACTTTTTTATTCGACGTATAATGCAAGGTAATATATGTGTGCAAAATTTCAGCCTCGTTTGAATAAAAAAATTCTGAACAAAAAAATGGCTCCTGTTCGCCATATTGGATTTATAAAAAAAAATGAAATAAAACTTTCTGCGGATTCATACTCTGCACCTGCCTACCAAATTTCATACAGATTGGTCCCATAGGCAAGGAGAAATTCTTGAACATATAGACGTACGTACATACATAGACACTAAAAAATCGGCCCTTCTTTTATTTTTTTGAGGAAGAAAAATTTTTTTTAGAAAATTTGTTTACATGAAAAATTGTTCCTTTTGAATATTTAAAAGTGAAAATCGTTCGGCTTACTAATAATTTCTCCGAAAATATAAAATCAAAAACCAATAGACGCAATTATTTTGGCAGTTGCAAGCATAAGAGTGAAAATCGTAACAACTCATTAAAAATTTCTTTCACATGAAAATGCTAAAAGATTTGCTTTGCTGAAATTCTCAGAAAATGCATAGACGAAAATGTATAAAATTTCCGCAGCACGAAGCCATAAGTTTTTTGCTACTTTATTCGGTCGTAGCACTGCATAGAAAAAAGTATTTCACTTAAACGCTCGAAATAAAAGTCCATGTATAAAAAACACAGATACGTTGCACGCGAATGAACGCATACATATTCTCTCCGCAAAGAAAAACATAATAACTTTCGTCGTCCCTCTTCTGTATTGAATGAACTTAGCCTCACCACCCAATTTTTTTTTTTCGTGTACAAAGAATAAATTCTATTTTGCGATTTCTATTATATTAGAGGAAAAATTATTAAATTAATTAATTGAATTAATTTAAATAGAATTTCTATTTTGTCTTGGTCAATTTCTATCATTATCTTGGCCTGGAGTATCTTTCTCCACCAGTCCAGGTAGTCCATAATTTATGGATGGGTCAATTTCTATAGCCAATACAACAAGCTAGTTCCGATGTTCTTTACTTCTTTTAAACATATAAAATATTTACTAAATTTTTATTTGGTATAATTGTTGTAAATTCATTAATAATTTAAAATCTGTAACATATTTTATTTTTATTTTAGAACAGTGATTTCTACAAACAAGTGAGTGATTCACTAAATCAAATTGGAAAAGATATTACCGAACAACAAAATAAATTAATAAAAGATATCCAACAAGATGCTAAGCCTGCAAATTGAATTTTATATTTGATGTTAATTCAATATTCATTTTATAAATAAATTAAATGACTTTGACAAATGTTTTAATTGTACCTATACTTTGTTCCGTCCCAAGATGCAACGCATGTAAATAGGAGTAATTAAATCGTCATTACATTTCTACACAGCCATAAAATATCCTGTTTGTTTCTGTATAGTTTCTTTCATTGCTTAACAAGACTTTACCTCAATTTATTGTTATTTTGTTATCAGGGGTTTCCTAAATTTTAATGGGAACAGAACAACTACACTCAAAACCGAAAATGATTGTTCAAATAAAATATTAAATTAAATATTGGTATCTTAATCAGAATGGACAATTGTACTTGGGTTATTGGGTTAGCGAAAGATATATGAAAAAAAATATGTCTAGATTATGATAGGATATTAAAAGTGGACGGAAGGAAGTGAATGTTGATGCCACTATATGTGAACAAAGGGTGGAGGGAGCTAAAGAAAAGAATGAGTGAATTAATTTAAAAAAATGAGAGGTAAAGTAGCTTGATAATAGTAATTGGGGATTGAAATATAAGGCTTGGAGAGTTAGAAGAATTTAACATTGGCTGGCGATAAAGGGGTATGTATAGACAGGAAGTCAAATGATAAAAAATAAATGCGGAAGGGAAGAAATTTCTAGAATGAATGTTAGAGGACAATATGACGATTGAAAATGATAGTATGAAAGGAGATTGAAATTGGAAAAATCACATATAGAGGACACAAGGGAGGTTCAATTGTGAACTATGTGTTAATGGATAAAAGGGCAAGAGCATCTATGAAATATATGAGAATTGAAGATATATGAGAATTGAATAGAATTTGATCACTTACCAGCAGAGACAGAATGGTTAGTAAAGAGAAAGATACAGAAATGGAAGGTGGGATAGTAGAGCAGCAGAGTGAATGGAAAGAAAATCAATATCTATGGAAAGAGAATGAGAGAAGTAGGATTAAACAAAGTTTAAAGCAGATGGATTAGGAAAGATTGAAGGAAATGGATGAAATGACAAGAATCATAAATGGGAAAATATTATTGAGTGTCACGAAAAGATTGAAAAAAAAAGAAAATAGATGTGCAGAAAGAAGAAAATTACAGGAAGGAAACTTATTGATTAGGAAAAAATGAAGGTAAAATATAAAAACTTTGAGAAATTGAGGGATGAATAAGTGTTCTAAAAGGAAAAATGACGTTGAGTTAGATGTTTAGGAAAACAATGCAAAATGGTATTGCGTGATGGTGAGAATGGGGATAGGGTTGAGAGTAGCGAGGGAGATTTACAATAGAAATAGAAGATAGAGGAGATATAAGGGTAGAAAAGGCGAAAAAAGAAATAAATAGGGAAAAAAGAGGAAAGGCAGAGTGTCCGGACGGAATGCCTGAATGAGAAGAAGATAGTGATATTAGCTAAAAGCATGAAGAGAAATAGTGCCGGTATATAAAAAGTGGGATACAAGTGATGCGAAGAGTTATCTTGGATCGACGCATAATTATTGTTGCTTTTTTCGCTACTTTTTTTCTGTAGAAATTGGCGTTTTTTTTTTTTTTATTTTGAATTTTTTGTTTCATTTTTTTATAACAAATAACCTTTTCTTACATTTAGTGAAAATGCGTATCGAAAATCGTATCCATATTTGCCATATTATGCTCTACCACTTCGAGAACGGTTGGAATGCAGTACAGTCATTTCGTGGACTCAACAAACTGTTTGGTGAATTAACAAGCAGTAAAAGTCAAATTAATAGATGGTTCAAAAAATCGAGCGACACAAAGCTCACAGGTGTAGAAGAAAAAGGTCTACCACCAAGCACTTTTAGCAGCCGTGTTAGGAGACGAAATCTTGACAACTTAATGTCGGCCAAAGACTTTAATTCGGACCATTCGACAGTCGTTCGTCATCTCCAAAAGCTCGTAAAAGTATGGATATTGGCTGCATGCGTTCCCCACGAACTCCTTGAAATCAATATACCGAAAATGGCCGAATTTTCACCAATCTGCTGCAGCAAAACGAGCAAACTCCGTACATGATGAATCTCGTCACTAGGGATAAATCGTGGCTTTTCTTCAAAAACCTCAAAAAGAAGGTTTACTTCTTGGTAGGTGTTTCACCCAAAGGAATACCGAAAAGTGTGAACTGTAAGAAGACAATGTGGTGTGTTAGATAGGACAGAAGCGGGATCATCCACTAGAACATCATCTCAAACAGGAATTGTTATTGATCGCATGACGACAATGAACGTCAACAATGGCGGATTGTAAAAGGAGACAGTAAGCATAAATTAAATATCAAAAGCGAATTTATCTGGGTCAATTTGACTGCATTCAAATGACCGCGGAAAAAAACCATATCATTTTCCACCAAGATAATGCGCGTCCACATGTTGAGCATCGTCTCGTCAAATCTATAACCAATAAGAGCTAGGAACTGCTTCCTCATCCGTCATATTCTCTCACAGAAGCTCCTAAGGATTATCACGTTATTCGATCGCTGAAAATTGGTTCGCCATCAATCAAAAAGTTTGTTTCCTCTAAGAACAGCAATTTTTTCGCCTTTGGAAACAAGTGACTGCCAAGCAAACCGGATAATTTAAGTAGATGGCGAATATGCTCGGGAATAATCATTTAATGATGTTTTTGTTAAATTTTGTAATTTTTCTTTTATTGAATAAAAATTGTTTCAAGAAAGCCGCAATCATTATGCACCGATCCAATAGAAGGGTGAGCATACGAGAAAGCATACGAGAGGATAGGATGGTCAAGAAATGCATGGTGATGATGTGCATTGGGAGCAAAGTGGAAAGTAGAAGTATGAATGTGAAAGAAAGAATTTTAATATGATAGAGAGAGAGAGAGAGAGTGCCTGTGTAAGTGTAAGTGCCTGAAAGAGAATAAAGGGCTTCCAGCATGTGTACCACTATAGCATCCGGGAGAAATATGAAAGATAAAAGAATAATAGCAAGATGTAAATGTACAAGTATGGAAAGACTGAATAGGTATTGGATGAAGAATACCACACTCAGTTAGGAGTCAATGAAAGTTCAAAAATTAACGTTGAACGAAACCGATCATTCACTTAACGTAAAGAATGTTCATACGTGCCGTTATACATAAATCATCATTATACCTTGAAACGATATGCAATGTTTATACTGTTGGCATGTAAAGTAATTTTAACATAACAATTTAATAGAGGACTATGAACACAATATTAAATTTAAATGCGTCCGGGAATTACAGGAATAATTCCACGAGAGAAATGAGAGCTTGTTACTTGTATAGAGGGCGTTAAATTAACAATGTTGTTCGTATAAAATTGGCTATAATTTTTTAATCACCCTGTACATATTTTTTACTTTAAAAAAATCTCTCATTTAAAAAAAACCAAAAAGCCACATTATAAAAGACCATATTTTTGATTAATTCTATGCATATAAGTCAGCCAGGCTATTTCAAAATATTTTTATAATGCGAAGCTTAAAACTCTCAAAAACTTTTATAACTTTTTTGATATAATAATGATTATATTGACGCACGAACGATTCGCCCTGTATATAGGATTCGAATATTTCTATATAACGTGTAACAATGATAAAAAATGTTGTCTGCTTGTGATCTAAGCTCAATTTCATAAGAAATAAATTATCAATTATTATCAATTATTTCTTTTCTTAACTGCGTCACTTAATATTTATATACCCTTATATATTTTGGTGTGTCATCAAACCGCAACGTAAATGGTATTTAAATCAGTTCTTTCCTCAATAATAAAACTTCACGGTATCTATTAGATTCAATTTTATCTTTTATACAAGGATGCTGGTCTGAAATGTCTCGAGCGTAACATAGGCACACAAGTTTTTGTCAAATTCATTTGTATTTCAAATACGGAAATCCATACATTTTTTCCAGCGGTGCATCAACCTTTTTACTTACTTGCTTTATTGTCCTCTTCGTCCTTTTACGGTGTAGAGGTTTTGATGAAAGCTCCAGGCCTTCCTGTCCTACGCTTGGGTCCTGACCCGAACGCAGAATGCTCCTCTCTTGCGCATCGCAACCTTGAGGTCTTCGCAATCTTCGCACTTGAGTATCGCTCGTCCATTCAGTTTATTGCTATTTAGCGGGCCTCCCAGGTCAGTCATGGGTATCTGGTTTCTAACATTCGTGCTACGTGACCGAAACATGGAAGTTGCATCTCTTCAATTCTCACAATGTAGAGGTTTTCATTGAGAGTATTCCGGATAGTCTGGCACCTCACCATGTCCCATCTAGTCTTCCTCTCTACTTTCCGTAGATACCTCATCTCAGCTGCTTGTAGCCTACTCTGATGTCTACTTGTCAGCGTCCGAGATTCCGCGCTACTTGTCGGAGTGGGAAGGTACACTGTTTTATACACAGTTAGCTTGGTTCAGGACTAATTTCACATTTATCTATGAAACCCCGTCCGATACATGAATCAGTCTCCCTGTTGTCGCTGTTTTTTTCTATTGAGTTCTCAATCGATCATTCCATCCTGAGAAATAGTAGCCTGAAGGTACTTGAAGGAGTCTACCTATTCTATTTCTCTTAGTCAGATGTTATGCTGCTTCGGATGTTGAAAGAACACCATAGACTTTGTCTTCTGTGTGCTAATCACCATTTTCTAGCATTCATTTCTTCATCCCAGATCTATAGGTTGTATTGTAAGTTCCTTGCGTTCTTTGCTAATAGTGCCACATCGTCGGCACAGGGAATCTCAGATATTACAATGGATTTCATTCTCCGGTTTCCACAATAAAGCGTCTGACTCTGTCCCTACAGGCCTTGATGATGTCGTCCAAGAGTATGAGAAACAAGTAAGAGGACAGAATGTCTCTCTGCCTCACACCAGCACTCGTATTAAATCCATTTGATGTTGGTCCAGCATTTGATAAGAGCTCTTAATGACCCTGAGAAAACGGCTCTCCACTTTGCGTTTTAGCAACACTCGCCATATTTCTCTCCATGGAACCCTATCGAAGGCCTTCTCCAGGTCCACGTAGCAGATATATAATCCTCTCCTACATTGTGCTTCTTCCAGCTGGTGGTCTACTGTGTTCTAAAATGCATCTCCAGAAACTTTGCCCGGCACCCTGAGCAGCGATTTTCCTTGATGAGTAGCGCACTCTCTGTAGTCGCCTTTCTTGAAACTTGGAATTATGATAGAAAGCTCCCAATCCCTCGGAATCTCTTTAAGATGCCACCTTTTTAAGATGCCACCCGAGGTGCAAAACTCGCAATAGTAAACATTCCCCATCTGCTCCTATGAATTTTATCACTTCCGGTGAGATTTAATCGTGTCCGTCATCTTTTCTGGGTGTAATCTTCTTAATTGCCATGTTCATTTTTTCAGTTGTTATGTCTGGACCGTCAACATTCAGCTCTTCCAGGCCCTGATTGTCATTGCTGACATTGTTTTGCTCTTGTCTACATTTCTAGAATGCTCCTGGAAATATTGTCGCCATCTCTCCATGACCCGTCCAAATAGTTCGACCTTTAACCTGTCTGAATAGCAGTTGATGTCGAACATCGCAATGACCTCTGCATGCGATTAAATAATGTGTCCTATGTAGCAATCTTTGAACTTAATAATTAACAGGTAGTTGCACTGAGAGGTTAGATATGGTGACCCTGGAAATCTGGAGGGCCGGGTGGTCAATCAATTTAAATTCAGTTAATAAATTTGGTATTGCAACTTTGAAGTGTCAACAGAATGTTGTTAAAGACCAAATTCTTCTGTCCTTATAAAATCGCTTTTCCTTAAAAATTCCTTAACTATTCCAAAAACAATCGACATCATCTTTTGGAGGAAATAGTCTTAGCTCTTTCGGAGCAAATGTATTTTTTGTAGTCTACTTTTTTGTAGTCTACTACAAGAGTAAAATATTTCAAGCGTAATATAGGATCTATTTTTCGTCGGATTAGTCACTGGGAGCCTAAAAAAATATTGAGTCTTTCATCAATTTAAACTGCAGTCGGTCAATTTTCCTCATGGCAATAGCTGAAATGTAATTCGAAGCCTTGTCCTGATGGAAGACAAGTTTCTTTCCTTGTAAATGGCCACCGTTTTCCAACCAGGGTGGCCTTCAGCTGGCTCAATAACTATAGATACTCAATAAACTACATATACTCAATAACGGCTCAACAACGATAAGTAGGTATATCACCTACCCGGTCAATGAAAGTGTGTTTGTCTTTTTCAGTAGTTCATCTGTCGCAAGCTTGTTTTGATTATTCCTTTGCTTTAGGAGTAAAGTGGTACACGCTGAACTGTTTCAAGCGTAACATAGAAACTACTGTTTGTCTCAAAATCAGTTTAATTAGTAGTTGGGTGTTAAATTTGGTAAGTGTCTTGGGCTGTTAATCAATTTGAACTGCAAATTAGTGAAGGAGATACTTTTGCTAATTTGTCGCAGAATAAATTTGTAAAGGTTAAGGAGACTGCGGATAACATAGTTACAATAAATTATGTTATTAATCAACATAATTTATTGTAACCACAACCTCCGATTATGTTATTAATCAAGAAATGACCAACAGAAAAATGTATATTGGTTGTTTGTGGGCTTTAATGCTGCATTTGATATGATAATGAGGGAGTACGTGTGGGAAAGAATGGTGTAAATAGGGATTTCGCTTAGATTGCTAAAAATGATGTATGAGGGAACGAAAATTAGGGCAAGAGTGAACGGGGATGTGTAAAGTAAGGTGGGAAGAATTAAGTATGGGGGGTAAAAATGAAGAATTGAATGAAGTTATTGGGTAAGTGAAGAGGTATATGAAGCATAGGAGGGATGAGTTTGAACTGGGAATTGGAATCGGCAGAGAATAGAGCAAATGAAGTTATATGTACCTGGGGTATATGCTGACGCAAAGTGGCTCTTGTAATACACATATGAAGATGATAGTATGGCTGATAGTAATGGAGGTTTGTGTGAGGAATATAATGATGTATGGTGCTGAAGTGTAGCTGTGTGTAAAACAGATATTCTAGAAAGAGCGCAAGCTGGGTGTAATAAAAAATACTTGGTGTGGATAGGTCCACGGCATATGAGATAGTGTTACAGGACACGGAAAAAAATTAATTTTGGGTAACAAGAATCAAACATATGGTCACGTTTAAAAGAAAAGAATGGATTAATAGGGATCGGAAATTGGTTAACAAAATATATTTAATGTGAATGAAAGAAGGTGGAGAGGAAGGTGCAAGGAATACACGGATAGAGGGTTGGAGAAAGATCGTTAAAAGAATTTCCTAGACGATGACCACATAGGGCGAAATGCTCTTGGAGGGAAATGGGAGAAGAGAAGATGATCACGAGATTCAGGTGTGGTAATGAAGAACGGGGTAATAGATATTGCATGAAGGATCAAGAGAGGATGTGTGGAATTTGTGGTAGGGAGAGAAAATGTTGTTGCATTGGATAAAGGAATGTGGAGGCTATGAGTGAAAGGAAGGGGAAAGTATCCTAAAGGAGAATTATAGGATCTGCTTAGAGCAAGAGGGGAGTAGTACGGAACTAATGAAAAGAATTTTGAAGAAGATTGCGAGAAAAAGAGATGACACATAGGGGACGAAAAAAGGTGAACAAGGCTAGAGGCGGGAGACCAGGAAGCAGGATAATGTTTAGTTTCTTTAGTTATTTATTTTTATTTTTATCTTTTTCGGTATTTCACAGTTCACTAAAGGTGGGATTGGCTTAATGTTATTTATTTTTCGTTTGCTTTGTGTATTCAATATATTTATATATACTTCATTTGGAATTTTTCATATTGAAATAATGTTTGAATTTGATAAATAGTAATTTGTTTATGCCAATAAAGGCCTTTATATATATATATATATATGATGAGTAGTTATATGTCTTCAGGGTTATATCTCGCGTGGTAGGCATTTCAGTGTGCCAACGTCTCGCCAAAGTCACATCTGGTATTGTCGGAGCTTAGAGAAAGTCTGAAAACTTATTGTGTTATGAGTTACGCATATGACCAAGACCTTGTTATTCTCCTTTCTACGTTACCGCTTGCCGCACCTGGTACGGTGACGCATGTTATAGTGTCTACATATGTTGTGGACATTGGTCGTACACTGGGTGGTTGAGTGGATGATGATGGTGGTCTTACCATAGATGCGTTTTTATCTGGTTTGTTGTTGATGTGAATTATTTGTTGTTTGTTTTCACGGTATGTATGTAATACAAGTTTACAAGTACTAGAAATGTTTTCGTTGTCGTTTCGTTTATTCATAGTATGCAATCGTTTTTCGATTTCTATGGCTTCTGTAGTAATTCTTTTGCTGTAATGTGTTACAGTAGCTATTGTTCTAAAGTTTTCAAAAGCTATTCTATCGCCGGTTGTGGAGTTATGTTGGACAAGAACGGACGAGCTGAGGTTGTTATTGACATTGTTTGTATATTCAGATATTCTGGCTGATATTTGTCTGTTTGTTTGACCGACATAGACCAAATCGCATTCATTGCAGGGTACTTCGTACACTCCTTGGTTTTCTAGTAGAATTTTGTCTTTTGGCTTGGATAATATGCTGCAGATTTTTTTGTGTGTTAAATATTGTTTTGATGCCGGTTTTCTTTAGGATCGATGATATTTTGTCGGTAGTTCCTTTCATATACGGAAGACTTGCAATGGCAATTGGTTCATATGGTGCTAGTTCAGGACGTTGTATTTTGTGTTTCGGGAGTAGATTCTTGTTTATTTCGGTATTGGTATAGCCGTCCTGGAGAAGTGCGCCTCGCAACATTGCGACGTGAGGTCTCATTGTATCGGACTATGAAGGACAGAATATTCGAAAGATTATTTACTTACTTAAAAATTCTTCTTACTGCAAAAAGGTTTACATATCTTGAATCAATAATGTTACATACTACGATCCCATTATTATTTTACTATTTTCTCAGTAGTGAATAGACAAAATTCCCTATCTATTCCAAAAACATTTGCCATCAACTTGCCAGTCAATGAAACTGTCTTTGATGCCTTTTTCGGAGGAGGTCCTCTTGATGAAGTCTACTGTGTTTGCTATTCTTTCGTCTCAGGCGTGAAATGGTAGACTGAAATATAACATAGAAACTATTTTTTTATCTAATTTAGCTTAATGAGTAGCCATAGGCATATCACTTACTAAACTGCAATTAGTTAATTTTGCTATAGGCAGATGGGTCCAGTTTTTAGCAATTGCTTCCTCCAACTTGTTTAATAAATGTACATAATACAATAATTATTTCTTATGAGCCATTGAACAGTTTTCCTAACGTACCGATGAAAACGTCACCGCGTTTTCCAAGGCAAGGCCATCTGTTACCGTTCATTGATTAACTGTTCCTTAGACTCAGGAGTGGTAGATTTTCCGTTCAGTGGAAACCAAAGTAATCGACACTTTAAGAGCACCCCATAACATGTACGCGTTTCCTACGACATCTCAAGATAAAAAAAGATGTGAATGGCCAGTTTTCACTAATTTGTTGACAATTTCGAGAGGGGGAAGAGGACGAAGGGATCAATTTGAAGGACGTAAAAGATGCAATCAAATCAATTGAAACTGGTAAAGCAGCGGGGGATAATATTTGTCCATACTTTGTGAAATTTGGAGGAAATGAATTAGAGAAGTGGATTTGAGACCTCTTCAAGTTAATATAGGCCTTTTTGGAAGTAGCAAAAAATCAACTCATTGGCGTAATTGTAGCGCCATATGCTTAGCACCAGAACTTTAGAAGCTATACTCATCTACAATAGAAAAAAAATTAGCCAACAAGTGGAGGAGGAATTAGGGGAAAACCAGGCAGGATTTAGACCTAATCGGCAAACACGAGACCTGATCTTTTATTTGAGAAACGCAGCATAAAAGATCCTATATAGAAAAGAAGAACTATATGCAGCATTTATCGGTCTGAAGTCGGCCTTTGACATACTACCAAGAGAACATTTATAGATGGCTCTAGATAAGGCGCATATTATCCCCAATTTGATCAGGGTAATTAAAAGTCTGTACAGGAGAGTTATAGGTACAGTGAGGATAAATGACCAAACCTCAAAAGAATCGACAATCAAAAGTTACAAAAAACTTTTGAAAGTAGACTTACTGCCACGTAAATGAGGTTCTTACGTAAAGCAGTTGGAAAGACCAGAAGAGATATGATCAGAAACACGGAGATAAGGAAAGAGTGTCTCAACCAAGAGCCCACTGATTGGTTTAATTGAAAGGAAACAACTTGGATGATTAAGACACCTAATAAGAAT
>WYDF02322780.1:0-14337 GCA_009867245.2 Adranes taylori
TCGGAGTTTGATGTGGGCACGATTTTGATGTTTCTTTTTGACATGGTTGGGATGCTGAATGAAGATGGCTTGAGTTTAGCTCGGATTAGGGGTGATGCGCCATTTTTGCGCCCATTTTGAAAAGTTGTCTAAAGATACCTGTAGATGATGGTTTGCAGTTTCCGCTTTTAGTGAGCATATAAGCTGTGTCATCAGCAGACAGAGCACTACAGTTGTGATAATCGGATTTTATAGAGGAACATCTTCAAGTCTTGTACCAAACTTGGGTGGAAGCCGATGCCATTTACCGATACCCGTTGCTTAACCCGTCTGTTTAATGTTTCAGAGTCACCTCAGACATCTGCAACCACAGTAGTAATATGCTCGGGTCGATAGTTGTTCTTGGTCGATCACTTCCCCTGCTGCTGACCACGTGATTACGTCCCGTTTTAAGGTAGGCTTCGGAAGACGAGTAATAAAACGCCGGTATGTTTGGACATGAATGACAAAATTCACTTTAACTCAAGCCGAGATAGATTATTTGTCAAATGGTTGTTGCAATTAACACAAAATTATGTACTAAATAACTTAAATTAAATTTATTATTTTAGTTTTAGTAAGAACTTGCAAGAAAAAAGTCAATATTATTACTTACAGAGGAAGTTTCTTTTCAATTTAAATAATAAAATTACCAGATATATATATATATATATATATATATATATATATATCTACATTTTCAGTCCTATGAGGAAATATTCTCACATTTACATGTGCCATGTATTAACTATATAACGAAATGATAAGATGAAAATGATTCTGATTTAAAATTCACAACACAGCTTGTACCTTTTGATCTTTGCCAATAAACATATTCGTTTGTATAACCTAACGCGTGTAAAGTACTTTTGAAAGTAGAAAGATAAGAAGCACGTATTTGGCATAGTACACGTATGAAACGTACAAAATTCAAATGAGTTCTATTCAAAATCTCTGACTATGACATATGGATGGATAACAAAAATTAAATTTGGACATAGTAGACTGTAAAGATAAAATTAACCTGCGATGGCTGTTTGACGGGAGAAAGACTTACATTGGGATAAAAACTATTTTTTAACAAAATTTCCTTTCAACTATACATACTTAATCTAGCGGCTTTCCAATTTTTTAAACCATTCAAAAAATAATCTTTTGGAAACTCCACAAAACATGAATCCGTCGCGGCTATCACCTCCTCATTTGTGCCGAATTGTAAGGAATTCCTTATTTCAATCTTATTTGTTATGCTTGTGTTTGCGGCAATTAATTTTAATCTGTTATTTTATATGGAGTGAGTGGGGCGGGGGGGGAGTTGTTAATATTATTTAAAATAACAATAGAATTATTCTTGGGAATATATAGGCTTGGTTCAGATTGTTTTATATAAGAATAGTTACTTGAACTTATGTTACTCTGATACAGAAATATTGTTTATTTTTTGGTATCTAGCTTGACTAATAGCTTCTCAAAGTAATACATTTTCAACTTAGTATTATATTCAAATAATATTTTTCAAAATTGCTGTGAGGATTTAATTATTGTCCTGTACCCAGAACAAAACACCCACACACACACAGTGTCCTGTACCCACACACCACTCACAATTTTTCCTGAAGAGGACGATGTTTTATATCACCCAAGATGATGTAACTGAAACACTGAACAAAGGCAAAGACGCCGCTCCTGGTTCAGACGCTTTAACTCGCTTTAACTCGTCGTATCCTCAGACACATTCTTGCTGAGACCATATTGCTCCTAACCGAGATATCCAATAAATGTCTTTTATTGGGCCATTTGCCCATAGATTGGAAAACTGGCCAAACGGTCATGATTCCTAAACTTCGCAATGACCCTAGACATGTTTCATCATATCAACCAATTACACTACTTAACGTCTTAGGAAAAGCTTTTGAAAGAATCTTCACATCTCGCCTACGAAGCAGTCTAGAGTTGAACAAAGTTCTTCCAGAGGATCAGTTTGGACTCTCTACTAAAATTTCAAACAGATATCATACGAGCACTTAACAATAGCCATTGCGCTTTGGCAGTGTTTCTAGACATCTCTCATGTTTTTGACTCTGGCTGGCATGCTGGGCTAGTTCGGAAACTCCACGAGCTTCATATCCTCCATTCTAATACACTGAGGATGCTGCAGTCATATCAATCCGACCATACCACTCAAATCAAAATTGGGGACGCTCTCTCCAGATCCATAGAACTTCAAGCGTAACACAAGGGTCTGTCCTTGCTCCTCTTTTGAACATCATGTAGTGCTACAACCCCCAACCACTCCAGATACCCATAGTGCTCTGTATGCTGATGACACAGCTTACTGGGCGCAAAAGTGGCGCAAATGGGCGCAAAAGTGGCGCATCATCCCTTATCCTAGTAAAACTAAAGCCATCTTCAGTCAGCATCCCAATCATGTGAGAAAGGAACATCAAAACCGCGCCCACATCAAACTCCGACTCTGGAACGAACACACTTCGTTAAAAGACGAAATCTTTTATCTAGGTGTCTGAATAAAACTTTTAACTGGAATTCCGACCTAACCTACACCCTTTCCAGGGTACGCAAATGCATGATACTGATCTCCACACTCAGAGGATGCTTTAGAGACAGTCATACAAAAACTCTGCATCACACTTACAAAACCTATATTAGGCCACTGATAGACTATAGAGCTGTTCTATATTCCACACATTCTAATGCGCAAGCGCTCAAACTTGGTACCTGTGAATGACGAATACTTCACAGAAAAATTCACAGCTTATATCTCTACAGTCTAAATATCCGACTCAACGTGATGCAGAAAACAACCTACCAAAATCTTCGTTGCGATTGGAAAGCCAGTTACCACTGTCGCAAATTGCCACGCAGACCCTTCCCAGATCCGCCAGCTCGAATTATCTAAACAATACAGGAACCCGCTGAGGATCTTTTGTAAATCCTTGAATCAATCCCACTGTCTCTAAGATGATTCCTTCGCATATATAATAAAAATAAATAAAAAGACAAAAAATTTTTAAATAAGAGTAAAATCAAAAAAAAAACAAAAGAAAGACAAGAAAACAAACAAGACCACCAGCAAATCAGTCCAACAAACTGTCCAATCTCCCTAAAATATATAGGATCCCAACAGAGAGAGGAATTTTAGTTACGGTAAAAATCCCACACTGTCGCCTTTTGAAGGTTTCTCCACTTCCTACGAAAAACAAAAAAATAAAATAAAACAAGTACAAAACAAAAATGGCGTCACTATTTATTTGTAAAATTTTGATGGAATAAGTTACAAAAAAAATTAAGCATAAAAATTTATTTATTACGCTTTAGCATGTGTGAAGTATTAGATATATCTCTGTTTGGATAAAGTGAGCAATATTAGTTATACGCGTAGTCAAATAGCCGATCAATGTTCTGCGTGTTATATTCGCGCTTAAATTTCTATCAACTGATTGATATTCATGGTCTGGGAACGATCGGTCTCTGGCTCCTTTCGACATCAATTTACATACTAAAATTGAGAATCTTTCAACAGCAGTCTGTTACGCTTATTCACAACACATACCGAGAAAGAGATAGAGGGAGAGCCAAAGAGAAGGAGATAAAGAGAGAATAAGCAAAAGACAGGAAGGCGTAATGCAATAGTTCTTATATATTAATAAAATAATATTGTCTCCAAACAGTACGGAAACTAAATCAAAAAGTACTGTCAGGTTTAATTATTTTTAAGAACGATTTTCAAATTTTATATTTTCTTAAAACTCAAATTATGAATTTTAAAATATTTTGTATTATGTATTTTTTTTTTGTTATTAATGTACGCATTGGTCCTTAACTTTTTCAAAATCACAGAACACTTACAATTTGGTAAGACTTCTCCCGAACATGTGGGTTGTGAGAATGGGTGGATTAAGTGTAGAATAAATGTTAATAGGAGGATTGGATGGTTGACGGATAGATGGGTTGAGAAAGTGATTGGAGGTTGCGGTGTAGATAATGTGTTCACAGAAGTATGAGGGATTTTGAAAGGCAAGGGAGTCAATGGAGAATAAACTAACAGTAAGTATAAGTGAATTAATTAGGAATGTGGGGGGTATGGTTAAATTATATTATAGGGGTTATGGATGTCAGAAAAAGGGAGTGCGAATTAAGATAGAAATAAATAGAAGGAGATAGAATGAAGGTGAAAGATGGGATTTAGGAAATTCTAGAGAATTTGTTATAACGGGAATAGGCGTTTGAGGAATAGGTTGTGAGTAGGAAAATGCATGAAGAGAGGAAAGGTAGCCTTTTCTTCTGATTGGGTATAATATAAGGGAAGGATGGAATAGAATATACTTTTAATTTGTTTTGTTTAGTTGATAAGTATATAATACTTTCATACGTAGTGGATTAATGGAGATAATCTGTTTTTGTTTATGCCAATAAAGGTTATTTTATTTTATTTATTTATTTTCTTTGTAAAATAAATAAATAAAATCAAATGTTTAGATTTGAGGGGAAGGTGTTAAGGGATGAAGGGAGATGGTTTGTTACGGAAGTATATATTGAGGGAATGAAGAACACGGGAAGAGAGGATGGTGAGAATGAATAGATGGAGACAAGAAGAGGAAGAATAAATGCAAGTAGATATTATACTAAGTATAAGTGGATTATGGACGAGGAAAAGATTGTATGTTGTTTAATATCTGATTTGTGCATGGGAGAAATAAGAATGATTGCAAGGTTTAGATGTGGCAATGAAGAGAGAGGAAATAAATATTGAATGAATGAGGAGGAAAGAATTTGTAGATTATGTGGAAGGAAGGAAAAAGATGGAGCCATTGGATAAAAGAGTATGAGGTGTTTGAATGGGATGAAATGTAAAAGGAGTTAAGAGAAAATTGGGGAGTGAGTCTGGGGAAGGAATGTTAGGGTATAGAGTTAATGAGAAAATTTAGAAAAGAAAGAAATAAAATAAAGTGAGAAGAACTTTGAAAAAAAAGTGTGAAGAAATTGAAGGAGAGATTGTAAAAGAAAGGATGGATTATGGGTGTAAGAAGAGGGAGGATGGGTAGTTTGGGATGGGGAAAGAGGAAATGCAAAAAAAAATTACCATTTCTTCTGATATGTCTATGCTTAATTTTAGATTTAGACTAATTGTGTTAAGTTTTCTTATTTTGTATTTATTGTGAATTCTGTTGTATTTATTGTGAATATTGTATCTATATTATTTATATTGCTAAAAATGAAATTCATACGTACAAGTAGAGTCGTTGAAACTTAAACTAATGACTTACCTTTCTTTTCGTTTAAAAACCGTTATTATTTCTAACTAATTTTCAAATTTAGCAAAACACATCTTCTAAGCTCAGGGAACATCAGTGTTTCAAGGAACATCGGTTAAGAACCATTGATATGACGATTAATACGAACTGTACATTTAGATATAACTTTTTTAAATCACTTTAAAATTTTTCTTAATTTTTTCTTGTTTCAGCTAATTCAGAACTTCGTATATGGCTTGAATAATACTGCCGTGTTAGTTCAGTTTTCTGTTACTGGTAATTTTTGCTTGTATTAAAACGTTGAATGGCAAATTTATCTAAATCAAATAGGGTCCTATACTGCATTCAATGGATTACAGATAAAAACCGTCCATCCCACTAGCTCTTTAACACTATCAATCTTTCTGATCTTAAGCTTGTGATTATAAATATTAAAAACCTATTTTTATCAATCTTTTAATCAACACGGATTATTATATAAATATCACATTATTCTATTGTTGTAATTGTTACTTGTACTCGCAGATTTGAGCTATTCATGTTTATTACGGTACCTTTACACGGTCACTGTCATTACCTCAATTTCGATTTTTCAATGTATTGATGGTCTGACAGGTATTTTGTATCAATAATATTGACCGACGAAAAATTGGCGAATTGGATTTTTGTTCTATCGGATAGTTTCAGTAGTAATGTACTTCTGTCAAAATTTTAATAAACAATGTGGAGTATCAAGTATTTCTGTTTAATTTAATTAAAAGTGTCATTACGCTATAAAAGTGTCTATAAAAATGTTATAAGTTAGAAATTTGAAAACTGCGTTTGAGCACTAATAACAGGATTATTAGTGCTCAATAATTTATTAAATAAATTACAGATAATAATTTATTAAATAAATTACAGAACTC
Organism: Adranes taylori; assembly: GCA_009867245.2. NCBI lineage: Eukaryota > Metazoa > Arthropoda > Insecta > Coleoptera > Staphylinidae > Adranes > Adranes taylori. The sequence continues at coordinate 6,200 of WYDF02322780.1, forward strand.
CTCACTCCAAAATATAAAACGTTTAGTGATGTTAATAAATGCAACAAGTAATGCATTTCGAGGTCCACAATTGACTCATCACCATACTACAAGAAATTATTAAACAGTCATCATAATGTCTTAATTACAAAAAATGTTTTAACAATGTTAATTTTGATATAGATAATATTACAGTCTAACAATTAGTTATTGCCAAAAATTGAAATGTAAAAAATTAATCTCGGTAAATAGGTGATAAATGTTACAGTAAATTGAATCCAAATAAACATAAAGCAATGAAATTCTCAAAATTTATATGCATTTTGGTTGCATGAAAAAAATCACATCTTAAAAACTTGAATCTTTTAAAAAGAAATTATATAAGTAAAATTGAGATAAGGTTGATAAATATGACAAATTTATTGTTTAAATCGAAAATTTTTATTAATTTAATTCTATTTAAATCTAATTTAAATCTAAATTGTTAAAATCTATTTGTTTATTTAAAAGTTTATTAGAATCTATGTTTATAATAATGTGAACCTGCTCAAGAAACTGAGTTAAATTTCTATTAATACTAATTTGTATTATTTTAGCATACTAATTTAAATCAGAGTTATGATTAAAAAATAAAACATGTTATGCAAAATTTGATTTCACAGAGTGATTTAGTCTTATGACACTCAAATGTTCTTTGAATCTTGTGTGAAACCTTCTATTCGTCATTTCTATATAAAATTTATCACAACTATTACACTCCAAAGAATAATTACCTTTTTGAAAATTTTAAAGGTATATGATCTTTGTTGTTCTTAATAGAATTAAAAATATTTTTGTTATTGAAACTAATATTAATATTCAATTTCTTAAATAAATATGATATTTGACTGATAAAATCATTGAAATTAGTAATAGAATAAAATTTAGAAACTTGTCTTAATTTAGATTTTGTTGAGTATATAGATTTGTTTTTCTTTCAATCTAAGAATATTTTTTTAACTTTATTTTCGTTATAACCAGTTCACATCGCCAAACCTGTAATTATGTCAACTTCTTCAATAAATCACTTAAAGACATTGGAGTATTTGTTGATCTATGAATAAGAGATGTAATGAGGCATACTTATGGGCATTTGGATGATTCGAATAATATGGAATTAGGTTGTCATTAAAAATGTTTTTCCTATAATTTTTTTACCTAATCTTATCCACTTCATGGTGTAATTTAATATTTAAGAAAGGATTCATGTAAGTGGTCGGAAATTCATATATAAATTGTATAATATTCTGATTAAATGAAATAAAATAATCTTTAATTAATAGAGTATCAGTGTCGTTACCTTCAATAATACACAGTATGTCATCGACATATCTTTCATAAAAACATATCTTTCAATAATTTTTGAAAGATATGAATCTGAATCTTCAAAATTTTTCATGAAACTTTCAGTAAACAACACTGAAATACAACAATCCACGGCTAAACCCTCAACCTATTAATATAATATACTATTAAAAGGTAAGAAATTTTGCTTCCAGCAAATTTTAAATAAATTGCATCGTTTTTTGTTTGTTAAAAGACTAAGTTAGTATTTGATTCATTATAATCTGTCTCATTTTTAAAAATATTTGAATTCTTGTGATTTAAATTAAAGATTGTATGATTCTTAATGTTTAAGTTGACTGGAACAGAAAAGAGGGATTATTGTTAAATCTATTATTAGCATTATGTTTAGCTAATAATAGATTTATATTATGTTTAGCAGCAATTAAGTCCTTTAATTAATTTTAACTTATATTCCCTGCAAAAGGCGAAAACTTTAACATAAGATAATACTTTTCTAACGACTAATTCGAGTAATAATACAGGAAACTTTAAAAAAAACATATATAATTTGTTTCTTTTTTTGAAAAGAACACAAAAGATGGTCTAAGTATTCTAGCACTGAGAAATACAACAAAATTATTAATGCAAATGTGTGCGAATCTAATAAAGGGTAAGTTATCATCGACGCCACGGAGTTTTATGGAGCTCCAGGAAATCGTCGCGTATCAATGTTATATATTTTCTTATAGAACATACTATATATAATCATAATTTTTAAATGCATGTCAAAAATAGGATAAATTTTCATGTGCGTATCCTATACCTAAATACAGAGTTATTTCTATTTTTGTAAAAATGCAAGGTTGTGGAAATAATTAAATATCTCACGATCAGTTTAATTCTAACAAATTTTCTGTCACGTCTAAATAGTATATTATTCCATTAATGTACATAATGGTTGATTATTAAACATAATTATACAGGCTGCCCATAAATTTTAGTTTCATTATTAGAACAATCAAACTAAATATCGGACTTTATTTAAATTGAATACCCTATATTTTATAAACTTATAGTAAACAAATTCATTATCTGTCGAACTGCGGTAGGGTTTTCTATATCCAATGATATTAATTTTTAAGTTAAAATAATAGTATTGCGCATGTGCATAGGAAAACAGTACTATGCGCATGCGCGATAATTCAAATAAAGTATGGCTGCCACATAAATCAGCTGATTAAATATAAACTTAAAAGTTTGTTGCGTTTGGGTGTAAAAAAGTTGCAGTAAATTACTTATGTAAGCCACTGAAAGTAAGGCAATTGAAAACATACTTTGCACTCACTAGTGACAAAAAACGAACCTCTCGGAATAAATGATTACAAAAAAAGGCATAAAAAGCATTTTCAAAACGTTAATCATTTATAGGTTAGAAAGAAGTGTGACACTTCGAAAATACTTAAATAAATAAACTATTTGATAGGCTTATAAAATATAAGATGTCCAATTTAAAAATAAGCCCGATTTTAGACCTTGAATGTTCTAATAAGAGAACTAATATTTATGAGAAACCTGTATAATTATCTTTAATGATCAGTCAATATGCACGTGAACGCAACTTACTGATCTACTATTTAGATCTGACAATACATTTCTTAGAATTAACCTGATCGTGAGATATATAATTATTTTCAGTATCTTACATTTTTACAAAAATCGAAATAACTTGGAACACTCTGTAGTTACGTATAGGACATCGTCATGGAACTTCAGCTTATATTTTAGGAACAATTCAAAGATGTCATCATATGTAGTATGTTCCATAAGAATAAACATAACTTTGATATGCCACTCTTTTTTGGGGCACATCGTATATTTACAAAATATTTCTAAGTTTTAGCCCTTAACGTCACACAAAATTTTGGTAAACTGAAATATATATAATAAATGCACTTTCGTCACAAAACTCCGTGGCTTTGGTGGTGACTCGCATTGTATACAGTCTATTTGATTTTAGTTACTATCGCAGATGTTTCAGCTATTATTAGAGATATTGTAATGGTACCTGTTACTATAAAGATAAAACGTCTCCGTTAAGTATGCATTAAATTTATTGAACGAATGAATGTGGAAAGCCTATTAGATTACACTAATATGAAATAGAAAAGTATGTGCCGCTTAAAGAAATATATGATTTTATCTTCATAAATCCATAGCAGGGAATTATATTATCACCTCCGATAGGGTATATGTAAATAAATAACTATTATTATTTTTATTTGATCCATGTATCAAAAGATTTGCTATGTTAACAAGTATTATTCTTATTGCAGGAATTTAAAAATGTATTTTCTTATTCAAAAATAAACAGCATGATTTAGGTATTAATATTGAACGTAGTGTTTATGCCGATACTATTGTCTTGTATGAGTATATAATTCCGCATAGATTAGAAAGGGATAGAGGATCGGTAAGCTGTTTATATGCAGCAGAATGGACATATATATATGTGGATGTATGTGCCTGAGTGCGCTCTATGATTGTATGACGTATTATTGCTTATGCTGAATATATTAAGACTAGGAATAGCAGAGCAGAAACATACATACACAGTACACTGCTGTTGCTGTTACGGGCTATGGTTTGCTGTTACAAACATATTGAACGCTGCTATATGCCTGTGTGCAATGGAACCAATAACAGTCAGTGGTCAGCGATTAAACGTCTTTGGTAAGCGATTTTATAAAGCATACTCTGTTTTACTGATTTGCATGTGCTTAAATAGCTTTATCCCTCCTTTTATCATCCCGCCAACCTATTTCCAGTATAATAGCGCATATAATACAATGTTACGTTTACGCCGTTAGTATTGAGTGCTTAAGTGATAATAGTACCTACGGTCACGAGGGTGATATTGCTCACTTTTATGTTGCTGGAGTGCCCCTAACGCTAACTTACTTACACGTTAGTTTTAGTGGCTCAAGGTGCAATAATACGTGTTCATTTACTGGGTTTCATTGTAACTAATAGTAATTTCCTTTGCCGTTCCATTCACTAGAGTACATCAAATGCTAACTTACGCCCGTGCGGTTAGTTTTGGGTGCTCAGGTGGCAGTGGCATCTGCGTTCACGAGGGTGTTATTGTAACTGATAATGATTTCCTAAGATTCTTGCCTGGCCCGTGATAAAAATCGTGCATTGAGATTTACCCCCCACATTCCCGTTGTTTTATTAACTATTCCTTTACACGCTTTTCGCATTGTCATGGTTTTATTATGTTAATATTGCACTTCTGAATTGTTTTATATGCACCGCTTTTAATTATTATAATGCATTTGTTGTGCATTAATATTTTCTTCCTCTGTTTATATTGTCCATGAAGAACCATAGATAGTTTTGTTAAATAATTAATGCTGTTTCACTTATTAGAATTAAGTTTATTACAGTTGTCTAGTAGAACACGTATCTTGGACATCTCGCAAGACTCGGAGCTATCTTTATCCTCTAAAGAGCGAAGGGTCAACAACATCAGTTCCAGCGTACGGTCTCACGTTAAACTGACCTGGCGCCAGAGGATATATTTTCGAAGGCCGTTTTTATTCAGTATTATTTAAGATAATTAACTCCACCATCTGTGATAATCGCTAAGGCTCCTCATTAGCAGCATCGCAAGGTGGAGTCTGTCACAATGTGGCAAAACGTTATAGAAGAGAAGTTGTTCTAGATATACTTTTCATTTATTTGCCATAGTCAAGAAAACAATTGAGCATTCATAATATTTAGATATCTAGCAATTGTTCACCCTACATTTGTTACTTAATTATTGATTTATGTTGCTAACTTATTAGATAATTATTTTTACAGTTTTAAAATACGCAATAAAGTTGGGCATGTGCCATTTAAAATCTGAATAAATTTCTTAAATCTAATCCATTTGATGCTCAATTGTTTTTTGGCAATGGCACATAATACAAAATTAAATGTGGAACACCTTCTTTTCTGTAACACTATCATATTTCTAAAAATAGCCGAGATATCTGCTATGCCAGCTAAAATCAAACAGACTGAAATCAATCAAACGTATGTATAATATTTTAGACCTATAATATAATGAACATGAAAATTCATTATATAGTTCAACTTTTACAAACAGTTATCCATCAAACCTAGTGCAAAGTTATACAAACCTCTTTATTAGATTGCTAATCCTAGAAGTTCCTCTTGTGCGAATTAAAAACTGTATAAAACCTCAAAATGACTAACTACAATAGCCGTACACGCTCCAGCACTTTGGTAACGACTGTTGGATCTTATACGTTCACATTCAAGCCGCACGAGCGTCAGTGTGTTGTTGTCAATTGTTCTCTCATGTGCCATTTATTATTATTCGTTACACATGAATTTTCTAATTCATGTATTGTGACCTTTAAGCTCTTAATATATGTTAGATATACGAATATGTATTTAAACTGAAACTGCAGTTAGTGAATTTTCTACGAGTGCATCCCAAAATCTTATTTATATGTTTATTATTAATATGTGATATTACAAGTTGATAAGCGCCGTCATGCACATTATGTGGAACGGTCATCTCATCTTTTATATAAACTATCATGACTTTTAGTATATGAAATAGTGCTTGTTTTACACTATGACACCGTCTTTGGTTTATGAAAACTTGCTTTAAATAAAAGTATGTATTCTCAAACGAGCGTTTGTTACTTTATTTAACCCGCCGAGTGCCACGTGCTTGTTTAAAAGTGGAATTGTCAAAAAAATTTAGTAAAAGCAAAAAAATTTGATCGTCATTATCATTATCGTTCTTTAAAATATTTTTATTTTGAAAACACGCTTGACCAATATGTTGTATTTGGTTAAGATGCATTAACTTGTAGCAGATTTCACAAAAGTATATTGTTTTTACATTTTTTTTTGTCTTGCATAAACTGTGCTTCTTCCCTTCTATCGAGGTTGTTGCGTAGGTGTCTCTGCTTCAATAACTCCAGAGTATTTTACAGATTTTACTCGTATTGCACGCGGCATATGTAAATTTTTTGCTCTAATTTTTAACCATTTATTTACAAGATCAAACCTTAAATCCCGTAAATTAAGTCTTCTTAGAATTTGTAAATTTTGATTGTTTGCAACATACATAATGTGACTATTAATACCAGCAACATCAAGCATTCTGAAAAATATTGCCAAAGAGCAGCGTTTACATACTCTTGCTGTGGAATAGGATCCACATAACTAGTGGCGTAGCGAGCATAAATGGCAATCGGGGCCGGCGAGAAATTTCAGTTTCTTCGGAAAGGCCAATATGTCTATTCAATTGTCCGGGCATTTTTCGACGTTTTCTTAAACGAATTATTGTATCAATACCCCATTTTTTTACAAAGACACTTAGCCTTTTCTATTGCTTCTTCACAGATCTCGTCTTAAATTTCTGCAAGTTTAGTCGCTTATGATTCAAGATCATGAAACGCTTCTCTACGCTTGAGCTGCACACGATTAACAATCCTTAGGATTTCATGCCCGAAATGGACTAAAGTTATGAAACTAAAATTTAATTATTAAATGGTAACTTCACTTCGGGTTTCACTTGCGGTAGTACTGCTCTTTGCTAATTTTTCTAATAGCTCTATTAATTCTTCCAATCCGTTGACAATGACACTAACTGCTTGTGCTCTAGCACTCCTTAATTTTAATTATTCCCATTGTTGATCACGAGAAAAATGATTGGATGTTATAATGATTGGATTTTGCTTAGCTGCAGGAACTCCTACTAAATTTAATGAATGGTTGTCATAATTTACAAAGAATGCTTTACTATTTTTTTCTATAATTCTTTGATGAACACCACATATGTAGCCTGACATTACGGCAGCATTATCCTAGCATTATGATCTATAGTTTGTTATTGAAATTTGATCACAATTTATTTTCTCTAAAAATGTATTTTCAATTGTGGCTGCATCTTTAGCATGTATTTCAATAACTCCCGTAAAAGATTCTTTGATAGAAACTTTTCTATTAATTAATCAATATCTACTTACCTAAAGACTTGCGACATGTGTTCTCGATGAGCGATATCTATAATCGAATTAAATAAAAGTCCATAATATTTATTTCTTTTTCTGTTACTTATTACTTGATTTCGAGCTGTGGATGTCAATAGATGATTAAATTCATTTTGAATTTGTGGTGATAGATATGAGACAGATCCTGATGTTTCCATGGCTATGATTTGCTAGCAGTGGATCAAACTGAGCTAAAAGTTTTTCTAAAGGTAATAGGTTTCCTACGTTTGTACCATCTAAAATCGTTAGTTTTCATGTTTAATTAATTTATATTTTTCCTCCATTTATTGAAACCAGATGTTGTAAAGAAAGTTGACTGTGTGGCGAAATTTGATGGAATAAACAGTTGGAATAAACAGTGATGGAATAAACATCAACACCAACTTATTGTAACGAGTCAGACTCCCATTCACGATGCTGCTAATGGGGAGCCGTTGCGACTTGTGACAGAATAGCGCAAACAATTTCAGAATAAAGATGGCATTCGAAAATATATCATCGGGCGCCAGGTCAGGTCAGATACCGCACTCTGGAACTGTTGTTGTTGTTGTTGTCCCTCTGGTCCTCAGTGGCTTACTGAGGCAAAGGCAGCTGTTAGTCGGTGAGTAAACCAGAGATTCTCGTTCTTGCTGGGCAGCTGTAGTAAACTTATGCACTAATGAGTGAAACAGCTTTAAAGTTTTAACAAAACCGTCTATTTTTCTTCATAGACAATATAAAAGTGATTTATTTTATTAATTGCAACGCGTTGAT